>JAFFST010054797.1:50129-71812 GCA_022414735.1 Noturus placidus | reverse complement strand
GGTGTAGGGGTTAGAGCTGGGTGCAGGTGTAGCAGTGTTCAGCTACAGAAATACACAAGTCAATGGAAACACACATGGATAAAATTACAAAAGTGTGTGTGTTTCACAGGGTCATATTTCCTGCCAAATGCCATTCACAAGTTCTCTCTTCCTTTCTCTGCACCTCTCTCTCTCTCTATCTCTCTCTATCTCTCTCTCTGTCTGTCTGTATATACTTCCACCTTTAACACTTTTTTGTCCTTTATCTCTCTGCTTCTTCCTTTCTCTTTTTCTCTCTCTCTAGTTTTGTCACTGTTTCCATCTCTCTCTGTTTCTGTCTCTCTCTCTCTAATTCTCTCTTTACTTTGGTCTCGCTTTCTCTCTCTCTCTCCACTGTTATCTCTCTCTCCATCTCTCTCCATCTCTCTCCTCCTCCTTGCTTTCTCTGCTTCTGTCTCTCCACCTCTCTTTCCCTCTCTGTCTCTCTCTATCCCTCCTCACTGAAATAATTCATCAGTTAGTCTGTTAGGCTCAGCAGTTTCAGAGGAGGTCGTGTGTGTGTGTGTGTGTGTGTGTGTGTGTGTGTACACGTACCTCATTAAGCATGCTCATCACTGTGTCTCTGCTCTTTCATGCCTGTGAAACACTTGGCGCTGCTCCGTCATCACACACCGTAAACACTGAAGTGTTGAAAAGCAGTTTAACCATCTCATCTCGTCAGGAAGAGCGGTTTCTCACATGTCTCGTCTCGCTCATACACAGTAATTACATCCTAAAGCTGGGTTTCAGTCCACAACCGACACGACAGTACTAACTCTGACTCATTTTCTCTAACAGCAGATCTCACAGTCTGCCATTCAGAGCTCACGCATTCTAATACGCAAGCATTTCTATAGTAACCGCTTACTTGGGGACTCGCATGCTACAGTTCGTCGGTTACATAGCGTTTCTGGAAGGAGTCTCCAGTGTCAGCGCTTTGTAACAGTAACCGACTTGTCTCCATACATAGGGGAACTTTATGAGCACTCTTTTAGCGCAACGTTTCATACTTGCTTTACACGACACACATTCTTTCTCTTCAGATAGCCTTTAAGAAGAAAAGACGAAGGTATCGAAATTGTTCTCATGGCTGGATCAGGAAGCTCGTCACAGGGTTGCGATGGACGTGCACTATGGGATCGATTTCCTGTCAAAAGTATTGCGGTCATGGATCGAAAAAATAATACGCACGACTCAGACATTTAAAACTGCGTGCAAAATTACATTGCGCAATATCGTTTTCCGGTGGTTATATTACGGTGATTTTTGTGCTCTTTTTTGTTCATGTTTTCTTTTTTCTGAGCGCTTGTGCTGTTTTTCCCTTCGTGCTTGTTTACACATTCTCCGCTTGCTTTTCCAAAAGCCGCAGTTTGAGTTTCATGTAAATGAAGGCGGGCTTTAGCCCATTAGACCATTGGTCCTCTATGGCTCCTCCTCTAGCCAATCGATCGAAGAGGGGAGGTGACGTCACTCCACTGCGACTAGTGCATCGAAATCAGCATCAAGGGAGTCAGTTGATCCCACCAGGTGTGTTACCACGGGTTCATCGTGAGTAGGAGAGACGACTCGGTGTGCGTTTCCAAAGAAACGGCGATAATACAGAGGAGGTTTTGCAAATAAATTTACATTTTGCTTTTAAAATAAAAAAGGGTTAATTTCCCGTTTGTATGGAGACTTTCGTGTACTAACTGGATAAAAAGTACGACGAGTCACTTTTTTAAATAAGTCTAAAAAAAAACCTGTAGAACCAGATTTTTCTGCGTTTTTCTGAGGGAAACTACTCAAACTTGGCGAGATTGCAGTTTCACAGTGATGTTTGTTGGTAAACAAGACCTTTTTAGCTTGACATGAGTTGAAGAGGGGGTTATGTGTCGCGACGACGGAGCGTCGTCAACTGCGCCGAGACGGAAGACGTCACACTCAGCCCAAATCTGTGGTAATTTTCAAAAAAATGACAAGCTCCGCTGAAGTTTTCTCGATTTTGTGTTTGTTGCTGCGATCGTCCTGGAGGGACTGTAACTTTTTTATAACTATGATTGCAGTTGATGATTGGTGTTAAAAGGAAAGCAAATCAAATCGCAGACCCAACTCTATGAAACAGGGGTCTGTACAATGGCCTAGTGATGATTGTGATGCGGATGATGATGGCAGCTTATTCTATCTGTTTGTCAGCTTGAATTTGCTATACACCATCATTATACAAGTACGGTTACTGCTTGCACTATCTGTAGAGTGCGTACGTGCATGAATGTCAAAGCTTTGTGTGTGTGTGTGTGTGTGTGTGTGTGTGTGTGTGTAAATACAGACTGAGGCGGTATTGACTTGCACGGATTACAATCTCCCTTGTAGCTCCGTCTTTGCTGAGTGTTTTTCCTGTCAGTGTTTATGTATACACACAGTATCTCACAAAAGTGAGTACACCCCTCACATTTGTGTAAATATGTGATGAGATCTTTTCATGTGACAACACTGAAGAAATGACACTGTGCTACAATGTAAAGTAGTGAGTGTACAGCTTGTGTAACTGTGTAAATTTACTGTCCCCTCAAAATAACTCAACACACAGACTTTAATGTCTAAACCGCTGGCAACAAAAGTGAATACACCCCTAAGTGAAAATGTACACATTGGGCCCAAAGTGTCAATATTTTGTGTGGACACCATTATTTTCCAGCACTGCCTTAACTCTCTTAGGCATGGAGTTCACCAGAGCTTCACAGGTGGCCACTGGAGTACAAAGACAAGTGTGTCTTGCCTACAGTCCAGCATGGTGGTGGGAGTGTCCTGGTCTGGGGCTGCATGAGTGCTGCCGGCGCTGGGGAGCTACAGTTCATTGAGGGAGTCATGAATGTACTGTGACATACTGAAGCAGAACATGATCAGTATGCAGTATTCCAGCATGATAACGGCCCCAAACACACCTCCAAGACGACCACTGCCTTGCTAAAGAAGCTGAGGGTGAAGGTGATTGATTGGCCAAGCATGTCTCCAGACCTAAACCCTATTGAGCATCTGTGAGGCATCCTCAAATGGAAGGTGGAGGAGCACAAGGTCTCTAACATCCACCAGCTCTGTGATGTCATCATGGAGGAGTGGAAGAGGATTCAAGTGGCAACCTGTGAAGCTCTGGTGAACTCCATGCCCAAGAGGGTTAAGGCAGTGCTGGAAAATAATGGCGGCCACACAAAATATTGACACTTTGGGCCCAATTCGGACATTTTCACTGAGGGGTATACTCACTTTTGTTGCCAGTGGTTTAGACATTAATGGCTGTGTGTTGAGTTATTTTGAGGGGACAGTAAATTTACACTGTTACACAAGCTGTACACTCACTACTTTACATTGTAGCACAGTGTCATTTCTTCAGTGCTGTCACATGAAAATATATCATCAAATATTTACCAACATGTGAGGGGTGTACTCACTTTTGTGAGATACTGTATATATGTGTTGTACACAAAAAGCATGGTTTATATTGCACATTTGCTTCCACTTCAACCTTGAAAGCTTGAATATTACACATTTTCAATGTGGCCTCTGACTTTTGGACCCGATTGCACACGGCGTGTAAGTAGCTAACTGAGTTCTGTTCATTTATCCGAGTCGCGCTCTTGCATCTGAAACTGAAATGCGGTTCTGATTGTGTGTGTTTGTGTGTATTGCACTTCATAGGGCTGTAACACTTTTACAGGTCTTGTACCCTACCTAGTGAGCATATATAATGAATGAGAAAGGCGTCCGCGTGTCGAAGGCTTCAAAAACAAACAAACAATTCCAAGGCAAATTTTTATGTTTCTCGGGTAAGAGATTTAAATAAACGAGCGCTAAATATCCGTAACGGGAAAACATTACCGTGGGTAATGAAACGTTAAAAATTAATACGGACGTTTCGGGTACACGCCACGTAAGAACAAAGCGACACCTTTGTTTTGTGACTTTAATTCATTAGTGCATTTAATGCATTAGTGCATTAATATATTACGTTTTTGGGGAAATTGCGAATAATGCTTTATGCAAGGCCAGTTATGTCCGTATTAATGGCATTTTAGTTTATTGTTCCTCATCCGCACTCAGGTTAATGATGAGGGATCATCCGGCACATCAGCTGTTATTGATCACGATCACTTCACCATGCACCGAGATCGTATAAAACACACACACACACACACACACTCTCTCACACACACACACACACACACACACGCTGTAAATCACTCTGATGTGCAGCATCTCTGTGTAAATGAATAATACACAAATACATCATGTTAATTATCACAATGATTACAAATTGAGCGATCGTGTAAGTGAAGAGTGTAGATGCACACGCTCTTTCCTCTCATCTTGTCTGTCTGTATCTCCGTCTCTGAACAAATTTGTGAGGCCCCACCCTCCACACACACACACACACACACACACACACACACACAAACTCCCCACCCACTTGTGTGTTAATAAAACTAGCTTGAATGTGACATTTCCAAAGAGCATGATAAAGTTCAATCAACGTCATAATTACAGCGCAACTGCACCTTTATTCTGCCTGTCAGATCAATAATAGTGTAGGGTAGAGATGGGGTGTGTGTGTGTGTGTGAGTGTGTGGTGAGAGTGAGTGACAGACAGACAGCCATTGGTTTTCATTCAGAGAGAAAGCGGAGGTGGTATTGGAGTGTGTAACATCGCACTGTGGTGTATTCAGCAGCAGATCAAATGACCGTGTCATTTATTCACAGTGCCCGCTGCATGTGTCTTGACTAGAAGGTCAACGCTTTTGAAGAATGCGATGAACAAGTTTTTATAGGGAACCGAAGTAATTTGATCACCTTATTACAGAGAGACCGAGAACGTTTAGTTGCTTTATTTCACAGTGTACGCATTTTATTATCGCTTTCTCATTTCTATGAGATTCACACACTTTTCTGAACCTGGACCTTGGTTAAACAAAAGTCACATTCAAATCATTTAGAATTAATTAGGAGACATCTACGTATGGACACACGTTTTCCATCTACAAAAATATGTAGATATTGGACTTGGAGACAAAGATCTTAATCTCTTAGGTTAGGAAAGACAAAGAGATACTGTCTGGGATTAAGAGATACATAAATATATATATACTGTCTGGGATTAAGGGAGACAAATTATATATACTGTCTGGGATTAAGAGAGATATAAATATATACTGTCTGGAATTAAGAGAGATATAAATATATATATACTGTCTGGGATTAAGAGAGACATAAATATATACTGTCTGGGATTAACAGAGATATAAATATATACTGTCTGGAATTAAGAGAGATATAAATATATGTATACTGTCTGGGATTAAGAGAGACATAAATTTATATTCTGTCTGGGATTAAGGGAGACGTAAATATATATACTATCTGGGATTAAGAGAAACAATATATACTGTCTGGGATTCAGAGATACAGTATAAGGTTTAGAGAAATCGAAAGAGATGCTTCTGAGATTCAGATTGACTAAGAGATATGTGTTAGATTAAAAGAAACAAAGTGTTTTATATTGTGAGGACATAAAGCGATCCTGACTAAGATTACGAGAGACATAAAGAGATAGGAAGACCTAAAGCGACTGAAATTGTAATCAAGGAATTGAGAGTGATTTTATTACAGAATAAAAATGTTAATGCAGACATCAACCCGATAGGCCTATAAAGGGAGACAGTTTGAGATTGAGAGAGTCATAAGGAGATCCCGGGGGAGCGAGAGACATAAAGAGAAACTGGCTGAGAGAGCTCAAGACGGAGGTGTATAGAGTGTGTCTCCAGAGGGATTTAGTTGAGTCTGCCTTGTGTAACACTTAGGATTTAGTTACTGAGACTCCCAAGGTGACCGGCAGCAAAATTTCTGTCACTGTGGATTTGTAAAGTTTCCTCTAAGCAGGGTATTCAGCAGGGTGTGATTACCCTGGGGAAAGTGCCCTAATAATTGGCCTTCAGGTTGTTTTAAAGGCAGACGTGTATCTGAAGGCGCACCAGCCCCTCTCTGTGACCCCCCCTGAGCCAGCCTGGGGGATTACGGGTACAGTGGGTGTTTGTTTTGGCGTTGTTGAGGAAATGTAAGCTCCAGCAACGAGCCAAGATCCACAGGATAAAAAGCGAAATGCTTTAAACACGGCCGTGTGAGAAGAGGTGACCCTCAGACAGCAACAGGCAAACATCATGCCCTGTAAACACATCTGTGCTAACATTCAAACTGTTCTCTCCCCTTATCAATAAATAAATAAATTAATGAAGACTCAGTGAAATACTTCTCACATGCAAAATTGTGCGCAGAGTAAATAAACAGTCCAGTGTGCCAGAGTACGCTTTTTCTAAGAGCTTAATGAGCTAGATAAATATTAAATAAGCTCAACCTCAGTGCCATAGAGAAGAGTGCTCTAACCGAATGGAAGCAGATTATAGACACAAATCAGCCGGAATTACTGAAAACACTGAGACTTCAACAACAACAAAAGTCCCCATTAAATCAAAATGGACATTTTGTGGTTTTTAGTATGAATATGTTAGCCTTAAGGGTTATCTGTAAGCTAGTGTGCTCCAAAACAATGAAAGAAATTCACGTTTAGAAGATGCAGATCAACAAATTTGATGGCGGTGTTCTGCACTTCAGCTTCTCATCAGATTTTCTATCCAATCAAATGCGCTTTAGAATATGAAGTGTCGCGCCCACAACTACCTTTCATGTACGGCTTAGCCTGGGCTGTGAGGTAAAACGGGGAGGGGCACTTTATGTCCCACCCTGACTTTTAATTTCAGTGGAAATTACATCAACACATCGAATAACGCTGCACAGGAAGTCATTGATAGCTAGCTAAAGTTACCACAGGATGTCAATGATGAATTAGCTAAAGTTACCACAGGAAGTAGTTGATGAACTAGCTAAAGTTACCACAGGAAGTAGTTGATGGCTAGCTAAATTAAAACAGGAAGTAGTTGATGGCTAGCAAAAGTTACAATGCAAGGTGATTGACAGCAAAGCTAATTTACCAGAGGTGTTTCTTGATAGCTAGCTAGAGTTGGCTCATAATGTCAATTGACGGCTGGCTTAGTTACAGATGAGGCTACTTTTAACTAGCTAAATTTTTCCCTAGTTAAGACTACCAACAATTCAAACAGGTTAATGTGAAAATCAAATCTCAATGAAATGAGCACATCTTCAAAGAATAACTGTTACACTGTTTGATTTCATATTGACCCATAAAGAGGCTTAAAGAGATAATTGTCCAAATCTAGGATTTGCAGTGCATTATGAGCAGTGTGTTCTGTAATACTGAAAATAAACGCAGGCAGTGGAAAGTGTCAAGTGAATACACCAGAACACAAGAACAATCCTGAATGTGTTTTGGTTAGGTTTTTTTTCCTTAAATATTTCCCACTACTCAGCAGAACTGCTACAGTCCCATGGAATAATCCTGATTTCAGTGGCCTCAGATCAGTGTTACTGAGCACATCCAGACCTGACCGCTTTCTACACGGAGACATAAGCTTGTTGCGAGTTTCCTCCCCAGCAGTAAAGGTTAATAAGTCTTAGCATGGCCATTAAAGTCCTCGCTAGAACAGAGTGGGCTGTGAGAGTGTGTATGAATGTCTTAAGTGAGAACATTTCAAGCACATTTGAAGTTATGGCATCCCTAACCCACTGTAAACTCTGGATTATACAACATACTCTCGCACATTTACTGCTGGAGCTGCTCACCGAGGGCTTTCTGCCTTCCAAGAGGTCAGACCTGTTTTGCAGCTGGGATCCTGGCCAAAAGTCCGCCACTTGCACACTCACTCACACCCAGCATCTATTCTGTTATATAACGCTGGCAGGGAGTCAGGCGTAATTGCTTCATAAACGCGGTTTGGATCTCAGCTTCCCCAGCTGGGGCTCAGGAACACCTGAGGGTTTTATCCGAAATAAATCGCCTATACACACCCTGAGACAGCTCGGCGGTTTTATTAGCAGGAGGTTTCAAATTTGTTGCCTGTTTCAGTCTAAAATAATTGCCGTCTTTTGTCGAAAATAGACTTACGGCAATAATGCACAATAATCCAACAGCTGTACAGGCATGATGTTATTGTGTTTGTTCAAAAATCTGCTGGGGTTTTTGACACGACATGTGTTCATCTGACCACCTGGAATTCCAGGGTTTGTCTCAAACACTCGTGTTTCATTTCATTTGATTGTGGCAGTGGTGGCTTGGTGGTGAGAAGTGGTTGTGATACTGAGTAGCAAGAGTGATGCGTGCTAGAAAAGGGATATCACGATGGACCATGTTGCTGGATAAAACCGAACTCACTAGAAATGGTGAATCGAGCTGTTTTTCAGATTAAGCTAACGTTTTCTCGTTCGCTAACTCAAAATGGCTAACTCTTAATAAATAATTCAACAATGGCTGTCTTTCCTTTTGAGGCTTCCTGTTGAGTGCGGGCGGTTATAGGGTGTAGTAGCATTCAGCAGCTGCAGGCAGGTTTACACAAAACAGCGTGAGATCTGTAGCAGCATCTGGGTTTGGTACAAAAGTCCCAGTAGCCTCTTTGCTATGCCTTTCAATCTTGCCAAAAGGAGGTGTGGCTCATTGCTCCAGGCTCCTTGGTTTGTTCAAGAGCTCGAGTTTGAAGTGACTTCCGTGTGGAATTTTGCATGTTCATGTTTTGCATGAATAATTTTGCAATATTAAACGTGCACAAGTCTAAAGAAATTATGTACCGCTAAGATGCCTTCAAAAATGAAGGAAATGAAACGTTTCTAAATGTCACAATAATTACACTATCAGCAATAAACAATAAAACAATCAGCTTCGCTGTTTTTCAAGGCAACAAATTGACATTTTTGTCTAAGGAAACTGGTTGTTCCAGGGTTCTTTGAGAATGTGCACTGGGTGGAAAAAAAAGCCTTAAAGATGTGTCGTATTCCTTCATGTAGTCCATTGTGCTTACGAGAAAAAATGCAATCAATTCTCTGTAACATAAACAGAAATATTAAAAAAAAAAAAATATTGCTTGGAAATCTATTTCTCTTTTCTACTGGCTTTTCTAATGGACGTCTAGGACAAAATTAGAGGTCAACTTCTTAATCGGCACCGATAACCCGCAAAAATCCACACCAGTAGTTTTTCTCAGTTGCTAGAGCGGCTAAGAAGGGTCCGCTGTCATTGAACAGTACGAGAGCATCCTCTAGAGGTAAAATAAAAACTAGCGCTGAAAAGTTTTTGCTGTTTTTTGGAGTGTTTTTTGATTAATTTTGGACGCCTCTGGTTTTTGTGTGGAGTGTTAGTTTTTGATTCAGTTTGGATGTATAGAATCTATTTACTTTAGATTAATAGTTCATATATGTTAATATTTATATGTTTATTTAATTTAACAAAATACAGTACATTTTCATGGTACAGTCAGTACTGCTTATTTTTTAAATAAAATTCAGCAGTCTGTTACTTTGAGTGTTACATTTTCATTCAGTATCAGTTTTAAAAACTATCGGTTATAGATCGGTACTGCCGAACTTGGTTATGGGTATCGGTAAAATTCACTATCTGTGGACATCTAGACAAAATAGATAGTGAACTGTGACATGAGATTTTTCACTGTATTTTATGTCCAAGGTGTGAATTATCTCCTCTCAGAAGGAGATATACACACCTTTTACTGCTTGGCTCACTTTATCTTGTGAACAACCGACGCATAGAAATTCATCATAAGACTTACCACTTGAGAGCAGGAGTCGCACTTTTGTGTTTCAGGAATGATTCTGTTTTGGTTTCCCTGAATATGGCTCTTTACCTTTCTGTAGAATTTGACATTCGTTCTACAAACCGTGTTTGTGTGTGTGTGTGTGTGTGTGTGTGTGTGAAAGAGAGAGAGACAGGACTGGATCAGGCAACATGGCACTTTTCTCCCAGACTTACTGACACGCTATCGAAGCCTTGTCAGCCTGTCAGATAAACAAGCTGTTAAAAAGATTTCTCTTCTCCCTTGTTTTTCGTCACTGAAGGACATAGATTTCCGCATTACGACAGCAGCGTGATTCACTCTGCCGTGAGTTTTTGTTGATATTTATGGTGTAAAGTCGTGGTTGGTTTGTCATTAAGAGATCTATAGTAGGCCTGCAAGCTGTCTTCTCTTTTTGCTCCCTCTTTACGTCTGGCTTCGCTTCTTCTTTAGAAAGGATTCTGACTCTGGAGCGTCTCCATGCGTGAGCTGTGTGAGGAGATAGACAGCCCAAGTGCTTGTGAATCATTCTCCTGGCTCAGGGGATTAATGATAATGAACCCGTCTTGTCAATCGATAACTGGTGCTTTCCTCTTCACGTAATCCAATTATTTGTAGGCTACAGTTTTCCCCCCAGCAGCCATGCCTCTTGTTCTGGGTCTAATAACTAATCATGTATTTATTAGTTAGGTAGGTGCTTTTAATAAGTGAATCAAATCCAAGCACAATTCTAAACAGTATTAAACATGGCTGATCAATGCAACGCTTTACAGAATATCATGTTTCGAGTCGGATTTCCTACCCTTTTATTTTGTATACGCTGCAGCTTTTTATTTGCTTTGGTCACATGATGGCTTGCTATCATGACACCATATTTCATCAACAAGTAAAAGGCATTGATATTTTTTGAAGCAGCAACATGATTCACAGCACCAGCATTTTCCATCAGACAAACCCCATCCATTAAACCCCAACGTCCTGCACCACTGGATGTTCTGCACCAGTCACATCAGAATCCGCCATTCGCCAACCTTCAACACCAAACATTCTCTTTCAAACACCAAATATTCTACTGAACCCCAAATATTGAACCAAACTCAAACACCAAATTTTACCCTTAGGCATACACCAGCATTCCAGCAATCACCATTACTCTCAATCAAACACCAGCATTTTCCATCACACACCAGTATTGTTCATCAAACACCATTATTCTCCATTAAACACCAGCATTTTCCAACACACACCAGTATTGTTCATCAAACACCATTATTCTCTACTAAACACCAGCATTTTCCATCACACACCAGCACACACCAGTATTATTCATCAAACACCATTATTCTCCATTAAACACCAGCATTTTAAATTAAACACCAACACACACCAGTATTGTTCATCAAACACCTGTATTCTCCATTAAACACCAGCATTTTCCATCAAACACCAACACACACCAGTATTGTTCATCAAACACCAGTATTCTCCATTAAACACCAGCATTTTCCAACACACACCAGTATTGTTCATCAAACACCATTATTCTCCATTAAACACCAGCATTTTCCATCACACACCAGCACACACCAGTATTGTTCATCAAACACCATTATTCTCTATTAATCACCAGCATTTTCCATCACACACCAGCACACACCAGTATTGCTCATCAAACACTATTATTCTCCATTAAACACCAGCATTTTCCATCACACACCAACACACACCAGTATTGTTCATCAAACACCATTATTCTCCATTAAACACCAGCATTTTCCATCACACACCAACACACACCAGTATTGTTCATCAAACACCAGTATTCTCCATTAAACACCAGCATTTTCCAACACACACCAGCACACACCAGTATTGTTCATCAAACACCATTATTCTCCATTAAACACCAGCATTTTCCATCACAAACCAACACACACCAGTATTGTTCATCAAACACCATTATTCTCTATTAAACACCAGCATTTTCCATCACACACCAACACACACCAGTATTGTTCATCAAACACCATTATTCTCTATTAAACACCAGCATTTTCCATCACACACCAGTACTGTTCATCAAACACCATTATTCTCCATTGAACACCAGCATTTCAAATCAAACACCAACACACACCAGTATTGTTCATCAAACACCATTACTCTCCATTAAACACCAGCATTTCAAATCAAACACCAACACACACCAGTATTGTTAATCAAACACCATTATTCTCTATTAATCATCAGCATTTTCCATCACACACCAACACACACCAGTATTGTTCATCAAACACCATTATTCTCCATTAAACACCAGCATTTTCCATCACACACCAACACACACCAGTATTGTTCATCAAACACCATTATTCTCCATCACATTTACCATCAAACCCGAAAACCTTTCAATATTCTTTATGAAACCCCAAGATATTCCATCAGACCCCAACATACACCAGTATTTCCCATCAAACAGCAATATTCTCCCACAAACTGTGTCCCCAAGTATGACTTACGGCTGTGATTGGACAGCGATTGCATTTCACTTTTAACTAATGCATCAAAATGCTGTTTGTGTATTGTGCTGCACATTGTCAGTTTCACATCTCTTCAAAATGCGATCCACTGACCGCTTAAACACCTCAGTGTCCACATTCGTCTTTCATCGTTGTGTGAAGGCTGGCGTCATGTTCCTCTGGTCCTGCGTGTTATCACTTGCTAACTACAAGTCTGATTATCTTGATAACCGTGTGCTTATTGCAGGGACGTTAGGTGCTGACTCGGCTCACGCCTGTCCCAGCAAAGCACCACTCAGAGTGCATTTCTGCCTCCGACGACTCGCCTCGTTCTGGGACGTGATCCATTAGCTGTGGTTTACTCCCAGAACCTGAAGAAAGCCGTCTCAATCCACTCTCGTCTTTGTCTTCATGTCCTTTCTCTTACTTTATGTATCTGTTATTTTGACTCAGTTGTTTTGTAGAATTATATTATTTTTTTATTCGGATTTAGCAGTCTTAAATGCAGTGCTGCCAAAGCAGTGACGGAAGTGAGGGGTGGGTCATGTAACAAAAATGAGGATCGGAATATATAATTTGCGAATCATTATCTTTCAACTGCAGTTATGCATTTTGTTGGGGGACTGATAAATCACTGTACGTCATGGGCTTGTATAAAACTACTGCAGGCCAATATTTAACCATACACAAATACTCACTTTTTAAATATACTGCATATATTAAAATATATTTTAATGGAAATGCAAATACTATACAACATTTCTCAGTCTTCTTGACTCTATTATCTTGACTGTTGATTTCCATTGGTTGTTTTTCACACTAATGTAAACTTGATTTGGTTTTTATGTCATAGTAGATTTAGTAAACTTTACTCTAGGTTCTGGTGAATTTACTTGCGTTTTAGTACATGGCTTGGAATAGAGTTGGTGTAACAGGTTGGTGGGAAATTCTTGCATTCATTGGTGGAAGATAAAATATCAATATTGTGAGAAATTACTCCACAATAGGTTAGCACATCCGCCTCACACCTCCAGGGTCCGGGGTTCGAGTCCCGCCAGGGCCGTGTGTGTTCGGAGTTTGCATGTTCTCCCCGTGTGTCGGGGGTTTCCTCCGGGTACTCCGGTTTCCTCCCCCAGTCCAAAGACATGCATGTTAGGCTGATTGGCGTGTCTAAAGTGTCCGTAGTGTATGAATGGGTGTGTGAGTGTGTATGTGATTGTGCCCTGCGATGGACTGGCACCCTGTCCAGGGTGTACCCCGCCTTGTGCTTGATGCTCCCTGGGATAGGCTCCAGGTTCCCCCATGACCCTGAAAAGGAGTAAGCGGTTGAAGATGGATGGATGGATGGATACTTCACAATAGGCTTTTCTGAGAGTATCGCTGTCAAACTTCACTCATACTCAGAGCTTCAGTTAATTTTCTCATCAAACATCAGATTGGGGACAAACGAGTTTGTGCCAGACAGGCTCTCCTGAGGGTTTCAGAAATCTTTAATCATCTGTGATTTTCCAGAAAAACCCCAATCTGCAGTGTTCAGCTTGTCTAGTTTCGATGGTACTGGTCATTTAGATTCCTGACAAGAGCGAAACCCCAATGTGTTCTTCTGCTGTTGCAGCTCATCCACCTCCAGGTTCAGCATGTTGTGTATTCTGAGATGCTTTTCTTCTCACCACAGTTACGAGCTACTGTAACCTTCCTGTCAGCTCGAACCAGTCTAGCCATTCTCCTCTGACCTCGCCATGCAAGTGTAAACCTGCGAGACTGTCGTGTGTAAAAAAAAAAAAATCCCAGGACCAACGTGGTACTAACAACCACGCCAAGATCAAAAATCTACAATATTTCCCCATTCTGATGATTGATGTGAACATTAACTGAAACTCTTGACCTGTATATGCATGATTTTTTTGGCACTGTGCCACTGACACGTGATTGGCCGAATTGAATAATTGCATGAATGAGTTGGTGTTCCTTATAACGTGACCAGTGAATGTATGCTAGACTGTGTTTTGGTCCCAAATGTTTCATGTTTAATCTAGACATTTTGAAATGTGGATCTCTTATCGTGAGTATCTAGCCTGTTTGTTGACATCAATACCAGTAAAGCCCGGTTTAACGAAACTTTCGATGTCTGCATAAGTTTTAACTGTGTACGATAAATTATACACTTAAACTGGTATTCTTACTTCTGAGAATTGCTAGCATTTCTTTCATTTAGTTGTCGGTGGAAAATAGTAATTTAAGTGAGTTAACACTGCATTTTTATTTCTGGGTTTAAGATGCCTAATTGAAGGTCAGAATAAGACTCGTTCGAACGATTGCTATTATGCGAGAGCTTGTCTGACGTTTCTGTGATGAGAAGATCCTGCGGATGTTGCTAATGCGCTCAGCCTGTCGTCGTGGAAAAGCGTTTTCTCATGCAGTCCGAAAACATGGCGACAGTGCCGCAGATTTCCATTTAGACTTAATCTGAGTTATGCGCCAAGTGCAGCTGTGGACATTTTAGGGTTTTATAGATGCATAGTTACAGTTTAAACAGCATTGCTGTATGTCAGGGCCTGGCTAGTGGGTATTTTTGTTTGTCACTGGTTAAAATTAGGTTGGGTCAAATATTTTAGGCAGACGGGTAATCATCCCAAAGCTATATATATATATATATATATATATATATATATATATATATATATATATATATATATATCTTCCTGTCTGTGTGCATGTCTCTGTCTCTTTGTATAAGTGCATGTTCTTCCTCCAGTCTGGAAGCTGGATTTTATTTATTTATTCCCCCCCTTCCTGCCTCGTGTCTGTACGGTCACAATTGTTTAAGAAGGCACCTGCTGAGCCCACCATCAGATCACATGCTGCGTGCAACCAGGAGAATGCCAATGGCTCTGATTGAGCAGCATTATCTTCCTCTCTCATCATATTCCTTGTGGTATTTGAGGCTTGCAGTGAGCCGTTAAAGGTTTTGGATGCCACTGCCAAGATTATTTGCACGTGCACTATGAATATGTTCGATGAGGTCCAAACATCTGAGTTAAATAGATTGGACCTATGTTTTCCAAATTATATTGCACTGTAAGTGGGTAGCATGTATTGGTTGAGATGCTGTGGTTTGGAGAAATGTAAGATTATAAGCTGACCTCGAAGCCCTCTCTTTGACCCGTTAACTCCAGCAACAGACACCCTGTAGACTATAAATCTATACACTGAGCAAACATTCAAGCCTGGACTGCTTAGAGAAGCTTGTTTTTTTTTTTTTTTTGTGGAAACAGGATGTGACCTCAGTAGAGGGGTCACGTTTCAAGTGCTCCATAGAGAATATTAATATAGCAGTCTGAGAAAATCCTTCACGTGGTGGGATTTTGACTCTTTTTTTTTTTTTTTGCTATATTAGGGCTATATATAGTTCTGAAAACTTCAGAGTTTCCATCTGAAATATTTTCCCCTTTCGCTTGTACATCAACCATAAGGAACGTTATAACATTTTAAAAACTGGTGAAAAATGACAAACTGCAGCAGACATTTTGACAGCTGATGTCTGTAGTCTTGCAGTATGTCTGTCCTCTACAGCAGAGGTTCTCAACCTTTTGTAACTAAACCTAAACTAAACTAACTAAACTTTTTGTAACTAAACTAAAACTTAATAATGGAGGAGACCAGGTATAATGATTGTCTATTATATTTAAAATCTATCTATCTGTCTATACATACCTTATCTATAATCTGTTTTTGATAGATAGATAGATAGATAGATAGATAGATAGATAGATAGATAGATAGATAGATAGATAGATAGATAGATAGATAGATAGATAGGTTTTTTGTGTTTTGTGTACTTTCAAAATAAATATTTTCATAACTTGTGCTTTTTAAAAAATAACTTTTATGACTTTTATAAAACTATATAACGGAAATGTATGGAACATGAATGATATAAAATGTTTCTAAACACTATAACTAGGCGTGTCTCGTTATCAACGGAAAAGCAATACTTCGCGCTTGCAGGACAGAACTGGAGACATTTGGAAAGTTGCTAAGGTTTGGCCAAAAGGTTGCTAGATTTGTCGCTAGGCGGTTTATTTATTTATTTTTTTTAGTCGCTAAAGGGGTCTGAAAAGGCGCTAAGTAACACTGGTCTGCACTGACTGCTAGATAAAACGCAGAGGAAGAAGGAATGTGGAGTTTTTCATTTATGCACATTCTGTTTGAAAATCAATAAAATACACAGAGTAAGCAAATGATGACCTGTCTGTGTGTTTTTTTTCTTCTTGAAAACAATTTGCCCTTATTAAGGCCTTTATTTAATAATGCAATATGAAGGTTATATAAAGTTCCATTAATATTTAACAAGACCGTCAAACTGGATACAAGACCCAACTTCAGCACAGCATTGTCCACCATCTTCTTTGCTTTGAATTAAATAGGTCAAAAACCTTAAAACTAAATCAGCATTTTTGAATATGTCTGTTTTCTTAGGGTGTATCTCAATCAGCTCCCTTGATGGTGAATCAATATATCATGTACATGAGCTCGGGCACTTGGTAAGGACCCTGGCTCACTACACATTAGGACAGTGATAACTCAATTTCCAGCGACATGACTATGTAAAACCTATATGTCATAAATTTGGTGGGCGCATGGTGGCTTAGTGGTTAGCACGTCCGCCTCACTCCTCCAGGGTCCGGGGTTCGAGTCCCGCCAGGGCCATGTGTGTGCTGAGTTTGCATGTTCTCCCTGTGCATCGGGGGTTTCCTCTGGCTACTGGTTTCCTCCCCCAGTCCAAAGACCTGCGCATGGCAGGCTGATTGGCGTGTCTAAAGTGTCCGTAGTATATGAATGGGTGTGTGTATGTGATTGTACCCTGCTGGACTGGCACCCCACCCTGTGCCCGATGCTTCCTGGGATAGGCTCCAGGTTCCCTAAGCGGTAGAGGATGGATGGATGTCATAAATTTGCTAGCTAAATCGCACACATTTCTTTCGTGGTACTTCAAGGATCGCTAGCTAGTGGATAAAAAAATGAAATACTTAAAAGTCGCAAGACACAACCAAACCGTATCTCAAACGTCAAATAAAGTAAAAAATTGATAACATAAGTAATCATTTAAGAGCTACAACAATGATAACAATCTACTTACATTTGTTGGCTAAGAGTCCATCCGAAATTTTTATCGAACTAAAAGATTTCAGAAAACTTGACATCACTTAAGGGAACATAGTTAGCATCAATGCTCCCTGGTTTTTGCAGTGCATTGTGGGATTTTTTTAGGGAGCAAACGTTTCGGTGCACTGCATGGATTTTGTGATTGAGACGGGTCTTAAAATGGCCGACTCCCTGATCAGTACCCTGACTACTGAACTAGGAAGCTGATTGATACGCATCTCGAATCCACCCTACAATGCACAATTCAACTTGATCCACTTGAGAGAGCGTTTTCGAGAAGCTAGACAAGTTTTCACTAGAAAAAAACTCCGGCTCAGTGTGGACAGAAGGCCAAAACGTAGAGAAAAAGATGCGTGATCAAATTTATCTGGAGTAATTTGGATGTAGCCGAGTGGTCACCATCCCTCCTCCTTGAGCTCTTTCTTCTTGCAGGTCTTATCTCCAACCAAATTCTAACACACCTGTTTTAGTTGATCAAGAACTTCTTAAGGCTTCTAATGGTTAGATGGTCAGGAGGACACGATTATGGTTGGAGCTAAAGTCTTCAGGAAGGTAGATCTCCAGGAACAGGGTTGGTGATCATTGATGTAGCCTCAGGCAAACAGACCATCGTAATTTGTTAAACTGGAAAGAATGAAAAGAGACCAGTAAGTAATGCCTACAGTGATCACATGTACAAATAATTAGCCAAGTCTCTTTTATTTATATAGCACTTTTGAAGTCTAGTATTAGTAAAAGTTCTGTAATGTAAAATTAAAATAAGGGACAGAAAAGGAGACAACCCACTGGTAACAGAAGAAGAATAAAAACAGATTGCTGGGTGCTCAATTGTGGGGACCGCCTTATTAAACTTCATCTTAGAGCAGCAACATACACAATATGACCCATCACCCATATGTGGGACTTTACCAAACTGTTTCCACAAAGTTGGAAGCACACAATTGTACAGAATGTCTTCGTATAGTTTCCCTTCACTGGAACTTAGAGGCCCAAGCCTGTTTGAGCAGGACAACGCCACCGAGCTCCATGAAGACATGATTTTCCAAGGTTCTAGTGGAAGAACTCAAGTGTCCTGCATAGAGCCTTGACCTCAGCCTCACTGAACATCTTTGGGATGAACTGAATCACCGACTGCACCGCAGACCTCCTCACTCCTTAACATCACTGCCTGATCTCACTAATGCTCTTGTAGCTGAATGATCTCAAATCCCCACAGACGCGCTCCAAAATTTAGTGGAAAGTTTTCCCAGAAGAGTAGAGCTTATTATAACAGCAAAGGCTGACTAAAGCGGGAATGGGATGTTGAACAAGCACGTATGGGTGTGGTGTCAGGTGTCCACTTGCTTTTGGTCATATAGTATAAAACACCTCGTTGCCTTTTGAACCATGTTTAAGAACTGGTTAAACACTACTGATTAGTGACTTGGAATGCTCTCAAACGCACCCCCCCCCTCGTTTTTTTATTTGGCAGGTTTCCAGTAAAGGCCAGTACAGGGGAGATGTTATTCCCTTTCTCTTTGTATCCATCACGAGCCTCACAGCTGTACCGTAAACCATCTACAGTATTAACAAGACGGCTTGACAGGTTGCCCTATCTGGGAGTTAAGACTAGTCAATACGTGCAGAAATAAACGTGTGAAAGATAGTTTCCCGGCCTTTAAACGACAAGACGTGTTTATTTCCAGCTGTATTAAAGGAATAACTTTCTTATGGACACGGTTATTTACTTGCCAGATTTCCAGTCAAGATTGAAAGAAAAAGCTCTTAAATGAGAGTTAGAGAGCAATCCAGATAGAACTCACGAATCTGTCATCTGAAATCACACCAAGAAGCGTATCAGTGTGTGCCTGGAGTGTGAAGGGTGATTGAGAGGTCTGGCATGAAGAAGCTCTTAGCCGGAAGGTGGATCAGTTCTGTTCTGTCGCGATTGAGTTTCAGATGATGAGGGTCTCTCAGTACAGGAAGATAACTCAGACAGTCTGATATATTCAGATAGATGTGAGAGGTGGATGGAGGAATCAGACATGCAAAGCTTTGTGTCATCAGAGTATCAGTGCTGCGGGAAGCCATGAGATATGATCACTGATTATACCGATTTAGTGTTGGAATGGGGAAATAATTTTCCATTCTCTGAGTGGTGTTTAGTACTTTTTAATCCTATTGGGAGCAAAGTGAGAAGATTGATAATAATCCCTGATGTTGCCCTGTGTCTGTGTGTGTGTGTGTGTGTGTGTGTGTGTGTGTGCGTGTGTGTGTGTGTTGCAGTGCGGGACCCAAAGGAGATAACATCTACGAGTGGAGGTCCACCATCCTGGGTCCTCCTGGCTCCGTCTACGAGGGTGGCGTGTTCTTCCTGGACATCACCTTCTCCTCAGACTACCCTTTCAAGCCTCCAAAGGTAAACATGAACATGGCATATGTAAATCTGCATGTTGTCATGGCTTTTAGGCAGCAGTAGGACTGATAAAGTTACACTTTGCTGGTTGTACCATGCTGCCTCTGCTTTTACCCTTTGCTTGATGGTAAATACAGGTTTTTAGAAATGGCATGTAAAAGGGTTGATTGTTCTGTGAAGCTGGAGTTTGACCAATCATTGTAGTTCAGTATGGAGAACTCCATCCCGATAGTTCATGGTCAGTTCTTGCAGTGTAGGAATTAAAATCAGCCCTCCAGTGGAAACATGACTAACGTGACCAAAAATTCCCTTTGTGAAGAAATTTTAGAAATTCCTGAGTACCCAAACAGAAGAAAAGGTTTCTGTGGTTGAAATACGTCTAAAGCTTGTGCGAGCATACGTGCAAATATAGCCCTCTTCAAGAAGGGTGCTGTATCCGAAAGGCGGATTTAGTAACTTCGCTGTTGTTGAGATTCTGAAAAGTCTTTTGTGGTGTAAACATGCCTAACGGTCCTAAAAAGGTTCCTATAGTGGAAACACGCTTAAAGTTCCTGCGGTGGAAAATTGCCTAAAGTACCTGATTATCTGAAAAGGGTCCAGAAAAGGCTCTAAAGTTCTAAACTCTGAATGTGCCTAAAGTTCCTGAGCACCTGTAAAGGCTCCTTTGGTTTAAACATGCCCAACATTCCTGTAGTGGAAATGGGCCTTAAGCTCCTGTGGCTAAAGTTCCTGAGAAGGTTCCTGTAGTGGAATCAGGCTTAAAGTTCCTATACTCAAAAAGTACCAAAGGTTCCTGATGTCTGAAAAAGGGTCCTTTGGTGGAAACATGCCTAAAGTTCCTGAGTATGTGAAAAGTCTCTTGTGGTGGAAATATGCTTAAGGTTCCTATGGTCAAAAAGTGCCTGGAGTTTCTGACTCTCTGCAAGGTTCCACAAAAGGCTCCTGTAGTAGAAGTGTACCTACAGTTTCTAACTTCTTGAAAAGATTCCAGTAATTGATAGATATCTAAAGTTCTTGTAGTGTACACATGCCTAAAGTTCCCGTGAAAAGGTTCCTTTAGTGGAAAAGTGCTTATAAACCTTCTGGGATTTGATGATGTGTAACATTCCTCCACATTAACCTTTAAGGGCATGTGTGTTGAATATTGTTTGCAGTCAGTGTGTGGTTTTGTTTAACACCGTTTTCCATTCTGTCATTCTTCACTAAACTCCAGTAGAGTCGGTATTGTAGAAAACACAGAGGAGTGTTTTGAGTCGAAATCACGCATTAGTAATTGTGTCACGTTAAATGATTGTGCTTGTGTAAAGATAAAGATCGACAGCGGGGATAAACAGGGCAGATCCTCGCTCTCCACGCTCTCTTCTCAGATCTGAAACAGCGCTAACAATCATATATGAAGTCATTTTCTGTTGGTTTCTGATGGCTGGTCGTGCTCGGTTTGTGGTCCGCTAATGCATACCGGTCCAGCAGATCATGGCTGGATGAAGGGCTGGTGAGAAATGGGCAGAAATGTGAGGGGGGAAATCTTCACAGGGAGAAATCCCTGAAACACAGCAGCCTGTTCTCCCCAGGCCGAGCACAAAGAGGCTCATTGGAGCTCAGGGGTTGAGGGTTGAGGCTGCTTAGAGAATCTCAGGAGCAGCTGGGTGATTTTTCATTGTCTTTTTGATTCACTGTGATCCTCTCCCTTTCTTTGTCCTCCTCTTCATTTCTCTCTCTCTCTCTCATGTTCTCTCCCTGTCCCTTTCTGTCCAAACGCTGTTTCTCTTCCTCTTTTCTCTCTTTCTTTTCATTATTGAGGCGTTTTTTGCTTTTTGCTGCAGATCATTTGTGATGATTCTCTCTCCCTCCCTCCCTCCCTCCCTC
>JAFFST010054797.1:36920-49494 GCA_022414735.1 Noturus placidus | reverse complement strand
CTCGCTCTCTGTCTCTCTCTCTGTCTCTCTCTCTGTCTCTCTCCCTCTCTCTCTCTCCCTCTCTCTGTCTCTCTCTCTCCCTCGCTCTCTCTGTCTCTCTATCTCCCTCGCTCTCTCTGTCTCTCTCTCTCTCTCACTCTCCTCTCTTTCTCACCCTCTCTCTCTCCCTCTCTCTCTCTCCCTCTCTCTGTCTCTCTCTCTCTCTCGCTCTGTCTCTCTCTCTCACTCTCTCTCTGTCTCTCTCTGTCTCTCTCTCTCCCCCGCTCTCTCTGTCTCTCTCTCTCCCTCGCTCTCTCTCTCTTTCTCACCCTCTCTCTCTCTCTCTCCCTCTCTCTGTCTCTCTCTCCCTCTCTCTCTCTCTCTCTGTCTCTCCCTCTCTCTCTGTCTCTCTCTCTCCTTCCCTCTCTCTCTCTCTCTCTCTCTCTCCTTTTATTTTGTGTAATCATTTGGTGGATTATAGTGTGCTGTAGTGTCATGTTATACTGATCTAGATGCACATTAAAACTGATTTAGGGTTAGTGCAAAGCCCTCCACTGAACAATGATTGACCAATCATAGCTTAGCAAGTATTCCTAGGTACCAGAACAAGCTTTTTCAACTTTATAACACGCCGTGACTCTGTGCATAAGTTAGGCTACATGCTACAGATCCACTGAGGTGAAAATGGTGGTTATTGTTTTTTAATACGGTATAACTGCAGAGTGTTATACAGCAGTTATACTCAGTGGCGTATCCAGAACATTTTTACTAGGGTGGCCAAGGTGGGACACGGAGGTAGTGTGGGGTGGCCATGGAATAGCAAAATTTAATGCATATACATACACAGCCGACCGCGGTACGAATCCCGGACCCCGGTCCTTTGCTGCATGTCACATCCCCTCTTTCCTATCTCGTAACTGTCAAACAAAGGTGTCTATGCTGTTAAAAAATATATATATTTTTAAAAAAGTCATTTTTTTATTCCATTTCCACCCATCACAGTCCTCAAGTATCTGATTATTTTAACATGTCTATTTTTAATCAGTAATTATGTTCAGGATAGGATACACATTTTCTAAGAGCTATTTCCTTGTAGTGGATTAAAGATCTTGTCTCTTCACAAGTTAGATAGCAAAATTCAACTGCTTTTAACTCATCCTATAGAATAAAATTTATCAGTCATCAGCTCATCTGTGTTGCCTGTATTGTTACTTTTCTTTGCTTTACTAATTGAGACACCATCTTGTGGTTACATGGTTACATAAAAACACAGCAATCCAGGCAACAGAACAAAACAAAATGCTTAAAGATAGGACCTTATTAAAAAGTATCTGTAAGCAAAAGATAAACTAAGCTTGTAAGGACAAAAACACAAATATTTGTTGTTCTTTACATGCTTAGTTTATGTTATTATAGCTTAGATATAATTTGTTGGAGATACTGGAATTAGAATTTTTTGGTTTGTTCTTTGTCAGGTGTGTTTTTATTTAACCACAAGATGGCACTTAAATTAGTAAAGCAAACATAGGTAACAGTACAGGTGACACAGATGATGGCCTGATGACTGAATAATGTCATTCTATAGGATGCCATGTGATGTATGAAAATGTGCAAAATGTGGGTTTCAACCCAGACAGTATTCATGTCCAAGGCCCTAATGAAGGTATAAATTGAAACGTTGGCTTTGATTCAGCATACATTAAGTTTATTTAAATCACACAGTTAAGACTTAGACGAGACCAAATATAACTTATTATAATTGTACATAAACAGTTATAACAAACCAAGCAAGCCCTTTAACTACAAAAAAACAAGACCATTAGACAAATTCTGTGTTCATCCATCTTACATCAGATGTCTATTATGTCTATTTATAGGATCTACAAAGGTTTATTTTTACATAACTACCACTCTTACCATTCACTTTTAATAACACAATCCCTTAATTCACAGAGCAAATAAATAAGTCCGAGCTTGTACTTGTGTTATAGCTACTTAAATCTAGACTGTCACACTATATTTCACACACTGGTTGGCCAAAAATATAACATTAGCTCTACTGAACACAGACACACACACACACATCTGCAAAAAACACCCTCAGTCTTCAGTCCAGAAAATAGCGTTTCATATTTCATGGCGGTTATCCAAATAACAATTAAAAAAAACAAAATGCTAACGATCAATGCTTAACTTGGTTTGCAGGCTGATAAACTAGCTAGTGCAGTGTAGTTCGGCTTTTAGCTGCTACTTAGTGCTAGATAAAGTTTTCCTACACATTCTGAGGGAACTACGATATAACTAAACATTAACCATTTACCATAACTTACCTCTCAATCGACAGATTCGATTCCAGCGTTTTATCGTTGTTGCTGTTGTAACCGTCCTCCTGGCTGTTTCACGGACCAGCAGGTGCAGCGCTCTCATCTCATGGGTCACCTGACCTGCATGGCCAAACGTCCGCGGCGCTGAGCAGAAATCAGCTCTCACAACCTCAGTACGACCGTTACTGTGTTAGTTATAATTTATAATAATTTATCAATTTGTATAGCACTTTTTACAATGGTACATTGTCTCAAAGCAGCTTTACAGAAATATCATTTTACATTTACAAGCGACTTACTAATGAGAGCACATTCACATACCAATGGTAGCAGAGCTGCATGCAAGGTGCTAGCTTGCCATTGGGGGCAACTTAGGGTTCAGTGTCTTGCCCAAGGACACTTCGGCATGGGATCACCCGGGCCGGGATTCGAACCGCCAACCCCACGGTTAGTGGATTAGTGGACAACCCGCTCTACCGACTGAGCCACAGCCGCCCACAGCCGTTAAAAATGTCAAACTGGCCCTAAATCAGTTGGTCAGCTGTCATCATTGATTGACAGCATTTCTCTTGTTTCTTGTGTTGACGAACTTGACCAACTACCTTTCAGATCTGGGGTGGCCACAGGGGTGTCCAATGAGCTTTCAGGGGTGGCCCCGGCCACCCCATGCCACCCCCCAGAATCGCTGATGGTTATACTGCAGTTGAGTGTAGTCCAATTTTGTTATGTTCCTTGCTTTTGCACTCTCCAAGGTAAGACTAGTTTCCATGTGTCACAAAACAAACACACTAATGGATGCTATTGCAGGTAAAGCTGAGATTTACTGAAAAAAAAAAACACAGGCAAGCAAATGCAAAGGGTAAAACAAGGTCTGGGTCAAAAACAGGCAAAAGGTCAGGTGATTGTCAAACAGGATAATCTAGGCAAGACAAAGCAAACATGTGAAATGGACCGGGTCAATAACAATGAGGCAATTCAGATTCAAAGGCTTGGTATAGACAGTAGTGCAGAGACAGAACTGAGCGTATACTTCACAATGTAAGAGTGATTGCACTCAGGTGTGTCCATTCAGAAGCAGTGACTGAGAGCAGGTGTGTGTGTGTATCTTGGGTAGTGTAGTTCGAGGCAGTCATATTTGTAGGCCGCGGTGGTTGATGGGAGATAGTCCGGGAAGTATTGTAACGTGACACCCTATTGTCTTGGTTTTGTCCTGCTGTACTTATTTTCTGTGAATTCCAGTCTTGTGTGTGTAATGATCAGACAACGGGTACATGACAGGAGAATTCTAAAAGCGACTCATGTAAACACCTTAATCACATTATTATCTTAATCCGAGTAAGATCAATAATTAGATTACTGCTGTCCATGTGAATGTAGTCATTGTCTCATTCATTTAAAAATAAAGTAGTTGCCATGAGTTGAGTCTTTAACGGCCACCAAATAGATCTCAAGAAACTTAACCCGTAGACTTAATATATTAACGTGTGGCCACAGCTTATTAAAAAATAACCACCATGTCACCCGAGCGGCTTCGTAACATGCACGTGGGATCGCCAAAGTCCCAAATGTTTGGGGGTTTACTAATTTACTGTTTGTTTGAGTGCTGTTATTGTAGCTCTGTGCTTAGATTCCTTGGTTGAAGGAATACCAGTTCAATGTTTTTCAACATTACCTCCACGTGTCCCATCTAGAGCATGTGTGATCGCCAAGGACAAGAAGTTTCATACTGAGAACACAAGGAAATGCTGTTTATTCCAAACACGCTTATAAAGGAAGGCAAAGGACAGTTGTTGTTGTTCGGTAATAAACATTTTATACCACAGCCCTGTTGAACTCTCAGTTCTGATTGGTCAGAAGGCGTTGTATTAAAAAGCTGTGAGAAAGAAAGGCCGGTGAAGGAAAGACTGTGTGATAATGGAACCGCATTTTTGTTTTGTAGATGTTCCACATCATTAACATCCTAACAGTAAATGGATTAAATGCACAACATATTGTTCTTTAATGAGTACAAGATTGACATTGTTGGCATATTGCTTTGGAATAGGATAAAAACACTACACAGCATGCTGTTATTGGAAAATAATCAGTTTGGGGGGGGGGGTTAAGAGTAACTCCTTACATAAAATAAGAGCTTATATAATACACTACAACTCCGAATACAACAGTTAGGCTCTAATAATAAAGTTGTTTGAATGAGACACACATGAAATAAAGTCCTCTCAAAGCTGTACTGAGTTTTATCTGACTTTATATTCTGGAGCAACACACAGTACCACGCACTTTGTTTTTTTGGTTTTTTTTTTCTCTGAGGTTGTGTGGTGACCTGTGCATCATTTGTGGAAATGGAGACCCTTGAGTTTTTACGTTAATGTAGTAGTTGCAGTAGTGTTTGTTTCTTAATTAGCAAACTTTGCGTTGTCGTGAACCTGAATGTGATGATGAGGCGTTGCAGCAGATGGACAAGGACAGGAGACAGAGGGAAGAGACGTGACGAGGCAGGCGGAAAGGTACATCTGCCAGGTTGTTAACAGAAAAGGTGGTGGTGATTGTTAGTGAATTAGCTTCTCTTTGCCTGTCTGTGGCTAAGATGTGCAAGATGTGTTGTTTTTCCATTACATTCACCCAAGCAATTGAATGATGGTGGGTTTTGTTTTTAAGAATATGTGTGTTTCAAAGAAACTATTTATTCTTGGAGTTTACACCACAGAGCGGTTTCATTCTCACAGTTGATTAGTCAGGAGATTAGTTCTATATCGGGGGAAGTGGTGGTTTGGCGGTTAAGGCTCTGGGTTACTGATCGAAAGGTCAGGGGTTCAAGCTGCCACTGTTGGGCAAGGCCCTTAACCCTCTCTGCTCCAGGGGCACCGTATCTACTTCCTAACATGCTGGGGTATGCGAAGAAAAATTTCACTGTACTGTGACCAATAAAGACTCATCATTTATAACTGCACGGCTCAGACAGTATTTCCAGCCGACTATATTAACGCACTCGTTTTAATTTAACGGTATTGTTTCTATAGTAACATCTCATTCACAGGGACTTCTACAGCGAGCGTGTCACATAATGTAAGAAGTCTAATAATTAGCAGATTTTTTTTTAATCTTGGGGTGGGGGGAGGGGGGTTAGGGTGTTTAAGTGCAAGTTTGGGCGTGTGGGTATGTCTAGGTAAGTGTAAATAAGTATGTGTGGCTGGGTGCTACAGTTAACTACTGTTAAGAACAGTTCACAGACCCATGCCTGTGTCTTTAAGAGCACTGATAGTATACTAAACCCGGGTCATTTTCATTCAGATCTACATTAGAATCTTGGTGCTGTTATTAAAAGTGTAATTTAATAAGCAATAAATGGTAAATGGTGCACTTATATAGTGCTTTTATCCAAAGCGCTTTACACTGTGTCTCATTCACACACACGCTCGCACACCAATGGTAGCAGAGCTGCCATGCAAGGTGCTAACTTGCCATCGGGATCAACTTGGGGTTCACTGTCTTGCTCAAGGACACTTCGGCATGTGGACTTATGTGGGCCGGGAATAAAACCTCCAACCCTACGATTAGTGGACAACCCGCTTAACCACCTGAGCCAAAGCCGCCCCGCAAATCCAGCAGATTTTCTGTTTCTCGCTCTTCTCTTTCTATTTTGTTGTATACGGGTCTTCCACACACCTTGTTAATCAGTTGTTTTTTTTTTTTTTTTTTTTAATTAGTATACACTTCAGTTTATAATTTGTTCATGTTCACTGATGTGGCATGGGTTAATGGTGATGGAAATAGGATTAGGTTAAGCTGCTTATATTTAATTAGATCAATGCGCTTCACATTTTAAGTTTTACCTTTGGCTCTGAGGTACATACATTTTATTGTGTTCAATAAAGTTGGTGAATGATCGCAATGGTGAAATGTCTGGTGCATGTCAGGTGACTGTATTATGGAGAGTGTTTTGCAGTTCACTGGTGATGTTGAATGCTGCTGTACGTTGACAAAAGATATTTTTTGATGTTTGGTGGAGAATGCGAGTACGCATGGTCTGTGTTTATGTTTCCCTTACCATGTTGGGCCCTTGTCTCTTCTCCTGATCACCCAGGTGACGTTCCGTACACGGATCTACCACTGCAACATTAACAGTCAGGGAGTGATCTGTCTGGACATCCTGAAGGACAACTGGAGTCCAGCGCTCACCATATCCAAGGTCCTGCTGTCCATCTGCTCACTGCTGACGGATTGTAACCCTGGTGAGTTCACCAGCACATAGTTATCACTGTTTCACTGCAAAACACAGATCTGAGGACCCGGTAAGGGTGTTTAACACTACACAGGCGTGATGAATGTGTCCAATTGTGCAGCAAAATACAGACGAAAACACAGCAGTACATAGACAATATACACCGGAATATAGCTTTGAATGTTATTTCCTTAACAAACACACTAACGTCTTTGGTTGCACAGAGACGGGTCTCACAAACCCCATAAAGATAATATGCACATAAAGATTTTAATATAATGCAATATTAATAATAAAGCTCCAACCATAACATACTAAATAATGGAGGAAAAACTAAACAACTGGTACAGAAATACATTTGAATGTCTAAATCGTTGTTAAGAGAATAGCATCTATTAATGCGCTGATATCTGATAATATCAGTCACTGTTGGCTATTAGAAAGTGACATACCTGCCAACCTTCATGAATCATGTATTGGAGCTCAGTCATTGGAGTGTGTGTGTGTGTGTGTGTGTGTGTGTGTATGTGTGTGTGTTTGTGTATGAGTTTCCACTCAAAATATGCCACAAAAAGATCACTTTTTTTGAACCAGTCGTCATATAAATTTGTAATGATTGACAGTTTTGCTGGTGTTGGTTTTGAACGCTCTGATGTTAACTGACCCCGTTGAAGCCCCGCCCCTTTCCCTACATCTCACCTTAGTAATCATTTGCACGTTGCGCAATCGTCTAGAGACGATTTTCCACTCGGAAGATCCCGCTTGCTGTCCGTCAAGGTAACTGGGAGAATGTGAAATAAACGCAGTGCATGCTCAGCTTAGCTAACATTAGACATCAGTTAACTGGATTTATTAAAGACGCACCAGGTCTTTGGGCACCGAAAATGGTCAAAAGAGACTGAAAAAAAAATAGGCTGGATATTTTGACCAAAAAAAAACAAACAAGAACAAAACCAAGATAGTTGTGTGATAAACCCTTCCAAAAGAAATACGCCCTTACTTTAACAAAGCCGTGCATCATTGCACTTTTGGGTCGGCAGTTCTGAATGACCCGTGTCTCATCTCATAATGCAAAAAATAAAGAAATAAAGAAATAAATAAAAATGCCACTCGGGTTGGTTAGAGCCGTATTTCAAAAACAAATCTCCTCACATTCGGTATAAAAATTTTAAATGGGTCACTCAGAGAGAACAGCGCAAGAACAGTGAAGCACTTTTCCGTTTAAAGATAAGCCATTATTAGCAGGTAAGCTGGACCCAGACAGTTTGAGGAAGTGTTTCGTTTGGCCTGTTTTTATCACCACTTTTGTGTGATCTAATTTCAAACACGGGCTCGACTCGGAGCGATCAGTAACTAAAAACAGCCAGACAGAAGCTCAATGTGCATTTGGCCTCAAGGCTCCAGTTTCAGATCCTCAGTTAAGGCCGTGTGGCGCTCGAGTGTGTGTGTGTGTGTGTGTGTGTGTGTGTGTATGCTGTGCTGCGTCAGCTCTGAGGCTTTAGAAATAGAATCATCATGCAGCTGCTCTGTGTTTTAGCTCTGACTGTTGAAGAAAATGTTATTGTACTGCATCAGTCACGGATAGACAGCACTGCTATGCACATAAGTCAGTACTTAATTTAGTACTTTTATATCACACCAAGCAGGAGTGAACAAATCATCATTTCATTATCTAGCCCACAGAGAAAGTCAAAGCTCTAGTAAGCACTAGCATTAGAGATTTTTTTTTTTCCACTGCTGTTTCCACATGCCTTTCATATTCACTGATTTCTGGAAATATCATCCAGCGTCTGTTCAAAGCTAATTAATATGTATAGTAAAAATAATTCCTACCACGTCCTCGCTTCGAGCAAAATATAATGAAGCAACTGGCGCGTGTTGCGTTTGAACAAACATAGGAAATTAAAAGTTTTATTTGGTGAAGGTCAATATAGAGTACAGGGTTTTCCTTTCTACACTTTTACACTTCTCTGGTGGAGGTGTAGCTGTTATATCAACAGCTGACTGTATATTCACCTTCACCGACCATCTGCTTGTCCCTGGCTCCCGGGATGTTTTGTCTACCCATGCCGAGGTATAGGAATGATGTTGGCGTGTTTTGGCTCCTGCAGCCGAGGCCCACAAAGGCTCTGTCCCATTTCTGTGCACTTTAAATGCATCGATGCGTATTCCGACACAGTATTAGACTCGAAATGTTTCACCTGTATTAACAGGAAATTGTTGAGAGTACAAAACATAAAAGTCATCACTTAATGGAAAAAAAAATTGTCTTACGATGTAAACTAGCTATTTTCTGATCCCAGACTTTGAGTATTGGCTGGTGCCGATACTCATCCATAGTGGAGGGGATCGATTTGACAAAAATGTCATATACGATATTTTGGGTCATTTCTATGATGAATGAAATGTATCACGATATATGGTTATGTGGAAAAATAAGTACATCCCATGGAAATTGTTGGCTTTTTGAACAAGCCAGCATTTGATCATCTTTGACACAGTGACTATTAATGAAGTTGATATACTTGAAGAAAACCACAAGGAGAATTAACATTTGCAATCATTTATTTAACAGAAATGTCAATAAATATGAAATTCTTCTGTGGAAAAAAATAAGTACCCCCTTGGCCTCAGAAGCAAGTATTGCCCCCTTTAGCAGAAATAACTTCTTGCATAATTGTCCACCAGACTTGCTGGAATTTTTGACCACTCTTTCATACAATATTCTTTCAGTTGCAAGATGTTTGAGTGTTTTCTTGCATGTACCGTCCGTTTCAAATCCCCCCACAACATTTCACAGGGATTCAAAATCCGGGCTTTGACTAGGCCATTCCATAAACCTCCATTTCTTCTTTTTGAGCCATAGTGTGCTTAGGATCGTTATCCTGTTGAAAGGTCCACTTTCGATTCCACTTCAACATTCAGACAGATGGTCTCACATTATCTTCAAGCACTTTTTGATATGATGCAGAATTCATAGTTGAATCAATGAATGCAGGCTGCCCAATCCTTGAGGCAGTGAAGCAACCCCAAACCATAACATTTCCACCACCGTGCTTCACAGTTGGTATGAGGTGCTTCTCCTGAAAAGCTGTCTTTGGTCTGCACCAAACATGTCTTCTGTTACTGTGGCCAAACCACGCTATCTATGATTTGTCTGTCCAGAGCACATTATTCCCAAAGGCCTTGTCTTTGCCTAGATGCTCATTGGCAAACTATAGTCTTGCTCTAATGTTCCTTTTTTGACAGCAAAGGCTTTTTCCTGGCTCACCCCTCATGCAGGTCAAAGACCTTCATGCACTTTGACACCAACAGTTGCAAGATTTGAGATGTAATCATGATATCTCAGAAAAGTGATTTGTGATGTAATTTATCACAGTATCATTTTTTTTGATATTGTCATATCACCTAGCCAACCCATCTGATATAATTATCTTTAAAAGCTGCTAAACTTTGAATTTTTTAATGAAGCACTTAAAAATACAGCAAAAACATGACTTATACAAAACTTTTTTTTCACACAAAAATCCCTTACTTTGCAAATATAATATAAAGTACAAATATCATAAACATCACTCTTCCATATCAATCCTCTTTACATCATTTCCTATTTAAAAAAATAAGTTTCAGATTTTTTTAAGGATTAAGATTGAATATATTTCTTTCTTTTTGTTCCCCCTCAATCCGATCCACCATTTTCCGCTAGTTTTGGCCAGATACCAATCCCAGGTCTCAGCTCGGTGCCATCTTTATCCATTACCTAATTTTATCATTCGACACAAAGCTTCTGAGTCCAAGTATTCCGATTCTGACACGGTCCATTAGTCATACTTGTGTACCGGATTCGTTTTGCTGAAGGAGCTTATAAAATGACTCAGAACTTCCTGTTGTCTCCTGGTCAAAATAGACAAAGGTTTAAGCATCATTTATCACCACAGCACATTTTATGAAAATGAAATCATTACCTGGGAGCTGCAGTTAAAATAAATAAATAAAAGATAGCGGTGGTTACTGTAGCCAGCAGAAAAATCACCAGGTCTCAGTTTCTGTTCGTAAAAGCTGTGGAAACGATTACACTTCTCTACAAGTACACGTTTACTGTAGTGTAGAATATTGTGATAACGATTGTGTTTTTATGCATGAACCAGTTCACACACGTTCATACGCTCACTCAATGAAATCACACACTCACCCACTCGAACCTATCGTGTTTAGCAGCTTGTAGAGGTGTTGGGGTGTGTGAATGTGTATAACATGAAATACCTCAAACACACACCGTGTGACATTCCATATGCCATGCAACATATCAGGTCTAACTGAATATTATCCACTGCACAGCTGTAATTATATCATTAACCAGATGCCTTTGGTCAGGAACATTTCTCTCAGAGAAAGAGAAATATTTTACAACCTCCTTTATTCAAATTGTTTCACATTTATTGCGACAGTGCTGAAGGACAGGCTTTAAAGATATCGTCGGGAGACACGAAGGTCAACCAAAACGGTATTCATCCGAGATCCTCAGAATTCAGCTTGTTTGAACAGACCAGACGGTATGAATTTATTCGCCAGCGCTGTCTGACTTTTGTAAATAAGGTTTTATCAGGTGGTTATGTATCATCATCTGGGAGAGTTTATGTGATGTGAAAGGGTACATACCATGCTGTTACATTCATGCTCTCATGTAGCTACTTGTCATCACAGCCCTCATGTGAGTCAGGACAATTTTAAATGTTGCCATAATGGTGGATTGTTCTCAAGAACAATCAAGGGTCTTAGGAGCACTCAAGAGGTCAAGGGTCTCGGCTCCTGTCCTTGAGGAACCCAGTCATAATATTAAGGCCTTCAAGAAGGTTTTCAGACCTGGAGATCCGTTCTGAAACGAGAACTTAAATAGTCGCAATGTTGTGCTTTCTCCTCGGCTCGCTTGCACGAGGCAACATTTCAAAGCGTGTCAACATGTGTTTATGCAAGTCAAACATTTATGTTCCAGGGTTCTGTTCATAGCAGTTATCCATCCAGACGGATAGACAGTAGCTTCGTGAACTTATTGTGGCTTTGGTCTTTTTTAGCTGTGATTATTATAATTTATCGAATTTATATGTTCCACGGAGCGATTAAAGCCCTTCTCGTTTAGATGCTCGCTAAACACCTTGCAAACCTCGTTGTTCGTCAGACCAAATTTCAGAATTTTACCTCGTCTTTGGTTCCCACCATGCATTGCTATACAGGTCGGTCCATTGCTTTCTCACCACAAGCGATCCGCTCCAGAACTGGGCCAAGACCATTTCGTTCACCGATTGTTTTGGTGTGGCTCTGAGCGTGATTGCCGTGTCCATATACGTCTAAACAAACCGAACCAAGGGAGAAAACACACCAGGTTCTTGAAACAAACACTCCAAATGAGCCAGGTGTGAAAACCCCCCATGTGTACATATTCTGTTGGCTAAATAAAGGTCAAGTTTTTTGGCCATGCTCCTTTCCCAAGAGGCACGATAGAAAAGCGTTTGCCCTCTCAGTGAACAACGTGACTTTAAATCCTGATGATGCCACAGTCGTCCATGGTCCAGAGTCCAAGAGAGCAACATTGTCTATGTTGTCTGTGTGGGAAGGGCATACAATGTCTCGCCTGTCAATCTTAGTGACACTAGCCAATCATGCGCATCTGTGAGGTCATGTATGTGGACGGGGATGGATAGAAAGTTTGAAAAGATGCGGTTGCCTGGCTTCATGTGTTTAAGAGGAAGCCCGCATTAGACTTCACTTCTGACTGGTCGTTTGATCTGTCGTTTGATAGAAGAGGGCTGGTTGGTGGGTGGGAATTGGGAATAAAAAGATAGGAAGTTAGAGAGAATATTGAAAATATGACACTTTTAACATGGTCCCCAAAAGATGTACATACAGTGGTGTGAAAAAGTGTTTGCCCCCTTCCTCATTTCCTGTTCCTTTGCATGTTTTTCACACTTTCACACAAGTGTTTCGGAACATCAAACCAATTTAAACAATAGTCAAGGACAACACAAGTAAACACAAAATGCAATTTGTAAAT
>JAFFST010054797.1:19276-31299 GCA_022414735.1 Noturus placidus | reverse complement strand
TGAAAAAGTTTGAAATATCCAATAAATTTCGTTCCACTTCATGATTGTGTCCCACCTGTTGTTGATTCTTAACAAAAAATTACAGTTTTATATCTTTATGTTTGAGGCCTGAAATGTGGCAAAAGATCGAACAGTTCAAGGGGGCCGAATACTTTCGCAAGGCACTGTATGTGTCTACACAATATAGCCCATAATATTAGAGTTTCAGGGGAAATTCTACAATTAATTCAATTCAGTTTTATTTGTATAGCACTTTTTACAATGGACATTGTCTCAAAGCAGCTTTACAGAAACATATAAACACAGGATGCAGATTTTAAGTGTGAATTTATCCCTATGATATGAAGAAGAAACCTTGAGAGGAACCAGACTCAGAAGGGAACCCGTCTTCATCTGGGTAATGACGGATCATGTGAAAGAAAATGAAAGTTCATTATTGGTTTATATGAAGTCTGTTTGTTGAACTAGTCCACTGTTCACTAAAGGAGACCCGAGTGCAAAACTGTATGTGTTAATTGCAGTCCCAAGGACATCACAGCAACCGTAGACCAGAAACCACAGCGAGAACGTGCATATGGAATTCAGGTCCAAAACCATTTCCATGGTACGTAAAGCGGTACCATCCTAATCAATCTCCAGGCTACTTATACTTATTCTTATTATAAATTACTACATATTCACCCCATTAATGTGCCACAGAATCTCAATATAAATGCATTTGTTCTTTGAATGCTGCAAAGACAGTAAGAGAACATATCTAAACAAAGAGGACCCAGGAGCTCTCACAACAAGTCATGGAAACGTATCAGTCCGGGTTTAGTTATAATCCCAAACTCGGAACATTCCATGGAGCAATGTTAAATCCATTATTAAAACTGGAAAGATACAAATATTGCACAACCACAACAAAAGTGTGTGTGACCAGGTAAGGAAAGGTTTAGTCATAGAAGCAAACGAGTCCACAGTGAAAGCTCAACACGATGCTACCCCCACAATGCTTCACTGCATTCATGGTGTACTCGGCTGATAAGCAATGTTGGGTTTCCTCAAAATGCAACACCTAGTCAGAGACCAGAAAACCTGTTCCTGCGTGTTTGCTGACTCTCCAACATACCTTTTGCCAATTTCTATCCAGCATTTAATATGGCTTTCCACTTCTCCTTAAAACCTTTTCTACAACCCATGTCTTTATCAGCTTTGCATATCTAGATCCTGATGTTTTGCCAGCTCTTCTTTTGCCAAATTGCTCCAACCTTAACAGATTGGATGGAGACTGTTGGATAACAGATTCTAAAATAGATAGAGGTCTGGGCTTTGACTGGATAAGTCTAACACAATCAGGTTCTTGGTTTTGAACCGCTCCACTGTACCTCTGGCAGTATGCTTGTTTTTTTTTTCATTTCCTTTTTATAAATTGAACCTCAGTGGCCCAGTCTGAACCATCTTTGCAGACTGAAAGAGGCCGTTTTCTAGGAGTACCATGTATTATACATCCACACATCATGAGGCATCCACCACCATGCTTCACGGTCAGGGTTGATGAGCAATGTTGTGTATTTCACCTAACATATGTTTGGGCTATGTTCCAAGGTCAAAAAGTTGCCACGTTTGTGCTTTCCTCTGGCGCTATTCAGCGATATTTAGTTTTTCATGCCGCTCTTCTGTAGAGCCCAGCATTGTAGAGTGTCCAGGTTATGGCTGTCATGAAAGCCTTCATGGAAATAAATGCCATAAATTAGCTAGGACTGATGTTTAAATATGAAACATATTGAGATGGGAGTATATTTTCTCTGCAGAACATTGAAATGATTTACATTTGCGTAAATGATGAAACCTCCAGGGAGAGAGTAACGGCAATGTGCACCTGTCCTGTTCAATTCAGACCACATGTCTATAACAGGGTTCATTCCTGACATTGAAAGGGCCAAGGCATTGCAGCACATTTCTTTTGTATCCTCAATCATTTCTGTATCTCTCTCTCCCTCTCCCTCTCTCTCTCTCTCTCTCTCTCTCAGTGTGTGTTTATGCATAGTCATGCCTGACTGACACCAGCAGCCATCAATCAAAGTCAGAGTGAAGTGAGCGTGCACAGTTACGGGTCAATGTGGGTCTGCTAATTAAATCAAACATATGGATTAGGAGAGGTGACAATCTGATACTGAGTACTGAATTGCATCCCTAATAAGGATATTATTGTGTGTGTGTGTGTGTGTGTGTGAGAGAGAGAGAGAGAGAGAGAGAGAGAGAGAGAGAGAGAGATTCGCATGTATGTCTATTAGTATAGCTACTATTCACCAAATTTCTTGGACGTCTTTGTCACTGCTGAGAGATTTCAGGGCCTTAATGGGCATCCAACACACACTCTCTCTCTCTCTCTCTCTCTCTCTCTCTCTCTCTCTCTCTGGTTCTTTTGTGCAGAATGAGATTTACCCTGTGTGTGTGCGTGAGCGCACGCGAGAGAGAGAGCATTTGTGTGTGTGTGTCACATTCACACCCTGGAGCAGAAGTAAATGCAGAGAGATGTCTACAGCCCCCTGGTGGCCTGTGTTTTAATGACTATTGCCCTTCAGCTGTTAGGAGAGACTCATGTTTCCCCTTGCTGTCAGTTCAGAGGAATGACACTGGGCCAGGATTCGTCACCAAACTCCACTGAATGGACGTGGCAATTTTGGGGGGGGGGGTTCTCAGAAGCAGTTAAATACCAGCCGAGGAGGAAAAAGTTTTCAGTGACTTCTGTTTACATCAGGTCACATTTGATTATAAAACGCTTTAATTGAAATTACGTGCTAATATAAAATAATAGAATCCAAATGATACCAAAATGAGTTCAGGTTGTTTTACTTATTATTAGCATCATGGAGCTTTTTTATACCTGACCTTCCCACTGACTGAACACAGTACCAGGCTGATATTATATTATATTATATTATATTATATTATATTATATTATATTATATTATATTATATTATATTATATATACACTACTAGTTATTGAGGTTTGGATTAAACTCCTCTAATTCAAAGGACAAGTCAGACAATCTAATAACAATCAGAAGTTAATAATAAATATGGATTTTGACAACAGTAACAAAAAAAAAAAAAACAACCCAAAAAATTACACAGACCCCCTCACAGAGAACCACTGCTTTATGGGATTCCATTGACAAGGGACCAAGGGAGGAAGGAAGGAATTGAGGGAGGAACATAAGAATGAAAGGAAAGAAGGAAGGGAGAAAGGAAGGAGGGAAGGATTGAAGGGGGACACAAGAAAGGAATTTGGGAAGGAAGGAAGGAAGGAAGCAGGGACCCAATAATGAAAGGAAGGAAGGAAGGAAGGGGGGAGTCAAGAAAGGACTGAAGAAAGAAAGGGACACAAGGAAGGAAGGAGAGGGGTGGAAGGAGGGAAGAAACACAAGAAAAGGATAGAGGGGTGGGAGGTGGAAGGAAGGAAGGAAGGAAGGACGGACACAAGGAAGAAAGAAAGTAAGGAACATGACAGAAAGGAAGGAAGAAATGAATGGAGAGACATATTTGGTTATCGTGGATTTCACAGTGCTCCTAAGAAGATTCAAAGCTTTGTTGATATTTTTATTAACCAGCTCCATGTTGTTGTTGTTGTTGTTGTTGTTTAAATCTTGAAGCTTCATGGGCAGTTCCTTGGTCGTCATGACAGCAGGATTGATCTGACCTGCTGTTTTAGCTCCAAGACTCCAAAATTCAGAGATATTTATTCTGCAAACAAACAGTTGGACACAGATGGATTTAAAACGATGCCCTATGTACCCTGGTTAACAATTATTGGTCCTAATTAAGAATGGTAAAAGAAAGGGGGTGAATACTTATCAAATGAGCTGTTTGTAGATATTTTTATTTTTTTTTTAGAAAATGTCAAGGGTGTCATGGATATCCCGGAGTCTACTCTGGACTACAGCTCCCATCAGCCACTTCACTACATCACAGTCACATGACCACCTGCACATTCTTAATTAATTAATCACATTCTAGTTAATGAACACTATGTATAAATATATATATATATATATATATGTATATATATATATATATATATATATATTTAAAACCACAGTTAGCGCTGCAATTTTATCTTCATTTAATTGAATCACTTTGCCGTTGTTTCCGTTCTGGTCCCTGTGTCATGTTTATTCCTCACCGTAGTGATTATAGCTTGTATATCTTGTGTTTGTTTGGATTATTATTAAACCTTTGTCTGCACTTGCAATAGTAATAGTAATTACAATAGTAATAACGGAATGTTTTATGAAACCATGACAAACATACTCATCAATCACCACATTGTGAAAGAGAATGTGAATCTCTGGCAGAAATGTGAGTGGCTGTGTGTATCACCACACGAGGGAGACAAAGCATTAAGTGTAATTGGCTAAATGCTGGATGCGTCTCAGGTGTACTCGTACACACCTGCACTGGTACCAATGCCCCCCCCCCCCCCCGCCCCTCAAAACTCTTTAACCAGTGATTACAGTTAAAGCTACATTTCTCATGTCACTCATAAATGCTTCACTTCACTTCAGTGTTTAAACATCTCCTGTCGTTCCTGAAGGACCTCCAGATTCCTACTCTACATTTATTCAGTAGTTATTCAGGCAATACGCATAAATCAGTTATCATAGAAAAATAGACAGAGAGCTTATGTGTAACAAATAATTCATATATCTTACATGTGACACATTTCTTACATTGCATTTAAACTATATAGGTGATTTAACCATAGCTCTGGTACATATTCCTTCTATTCATTGTTATCAATCGTGAAGTAACAGCAGTCTTACCTCCAATTCTGAACATATTTGATCCCTGTTATTAATGTAAAGTATTGCTTGAGAACATCTGAAATTGACATTTATGCCTTTTTATGCAGCTACGACTGCTATTCATTTAAATCTCATATTGATCATGGAGTGCAAACATTTGCGTTCTCCATGGTTGCGAATAAAAAACGCAGAACAACAAAATAGTCTGGGGAAAAAAAAATAAAGGCTCTACCATGAACCAAACTTGATGAAGGCTCAAAAGAGTTCATTGCATGACATCTGGTAGATTTACAACAGAATAATGAGCAAAGATTGGGCAAGGATGAGTGTGAAGCTGAAATTACGTGATCCGAGTTTGTTTAATAAGTGTAATAATGAAGATGCATCTTTGAAACTCACTAAATATCTTGTTCCTTTCTGGAGACACTGCATATAAGCTAAAGATGATCAGTTAAACCCATTTTCCTCAATGCTATGCAAATTAAGTATCCAGACAATTGGCTTGAATGGATCCAGGGAATAATCCTATGATGTTTGTGTGTGTACACACACACACACACACACGCTCAGTACGTGACCACTGTTCTTCCTCTTACCATTTCTCTCTCATTACTGCTGACTTGGACACAGTGTTCTGTAAAGGGAAAAGAAACAGCACTCATCTCACATCTTTATGGAAATTACTGTCGAAATTCCATAAATTACTTTATGGAAATTACTCACTTTTGAGTTGCCTCATCTCCTTTGTCAGCAGTTACAGCTTAGCATTTCTGCCAGAAGGTTCTGTAGTTAAAAGTGACAGAGCCACTGAGCAGCCCTTGACCAAGACCTTTAATCTGAACTCTTTATGGCTTGAAGTTTGGGTCGGATTCGTCCTCAAGCAAGTGGCTTTGGATAAATGAAATTGAGTAGGTGGAGCTAATAAACAAAATGTGGACATGTAGTGCTGCAGTAGGTTGCATTGCTGCATCATAGCTGCCACATTGGTCCTTGAGTTCCTTTATGTGTGGGGACTAGACTGCTGCAACTCGCTCCTGGCAGTTCTACCTCTGAGCTCCATTCCACCTCTGCAGCTGATCCAGATCCAGCTTGCCCGACTGGTTTTCAACCTTCCTAATTTCTCCAACACCACCTCATTGCTACACTCCTTCCACTGTAGCTGCCCGCATCAGATTTAAAACAATGATGCTTGCTTACAAAGCCAAAAACGGACCGGCACCCACTTACAGTACCTCGAAGCACTGCACCATGCTCCTTCTTATCCTCTAGCACCGGTTTACTGGTCCCAACATCTCTCAGGGTACAAGAAAGGCATGCATCAAGAATTTTCTCTGTTCTCGCACCTATAGTGGTGGAACGAATACTTGTCCGAAAAGCTGCGTCACTGGTTCAAAGCTGTCTAAAGAAGTAATTAAATTAGCACTTTTTATACTGTATTACCTCCCCAACAGACTTTTTAGATTGATGGTATTCTTAGTCTGTGACCTAGTGAACCAGTATCAGGATGTATTTATTTATTGATAGAGACTTCAAAGTGCTTCTGTAAGTCGCTTGGGAAAAGGGCGTCTGCCAAATGCCATACACGTAAATGTAAATGTATCACATATTCTCATTTGGGTTTTGTCTGGGTTCTTTTGTTTCCCTGGCAAAAAGAATAAACATACCAGTTTGCACTTATATAGCGCCTTTTAACCTTAGCGGTTCTACAACGCGCTTTACACTGTGTCTCATTCACCCATTTACACACACACTCACACACCAATGGCAGCAGAGTTACCAGGCAAGGTGCAAGCCTGCTATTGTGAGCAACTTGGGGTTCGGTGTCTTGTCTAAGGACACTTCGGTATGTGGAGTCATGTGGGCTGGGGATCAAACCGCCAACCCTACGATTAGTGGACAACCCGCTCTACCACCTGAGCCACAACCAATAAGGTGGATAGGTGGCCTGGCAATGCTAAATTGCCACTCTGTGTGAAAGTGTGTGCCCATCATGCTCTGTGATGGACTCATGTCTGGTGACCCCATCCCAGGCTCCAGATATGGAGCTCCCAGGCTGTCACCCCGACCAGAATAAAATGGTTACTGAAATGAGTGAATGATTAAAGGAAGGGACCGTAGTTGACCAGATATTACTGTATTTGCTGTTATATTGGAAAAGGGAAGGTGTGTGGTGGTGGTATAAGTGTGTCAGGCACAGCAGCATTTCTGAGTTAGTATCACAAGCAAGATTTCTATGTTTTGTTAGAGAGTATGGTATGGTTTGTGGACACTTGACATCACACCCATGTGTGGTTCTTCCCAAACTGTTTCCACAAGGTTGGAAGCACACAATTGTATAGAACGGCTTTATATGCTGTAGCTTTACAATTTCCCTTCACTTGTACACTAACAGGTACAAACCTGTTCCAAAATGACAACGCCCCTGTGCACAAAGCGAGCTCCATGAAGACATGGTTTTCCGAGGTTGGAGTAACAGAACTCGAGTGTCCTGCACAAAGCCCTGACCTCAATCCCACTGAACATATTTGGGATTATGTGCAACACCGACTGCACCCCAGACCTCCTCACTCCTCAACAACACTTCCTGAGGTCAATATTGCTGTTGCAGCTGAATGAACACACATGCCCACAGCCACGCTTCAAAATCTGGTGGAAAGCCTTCCTAAAAGAGTGGAGGTTTATAGCATTCTAATAACAAAGGGGAACTAAATCTGGAATGGGATTTTCAACAAGCACATATGGTTGTGAGGTTCAGGTGTCCACAAATTTTTGGCCATATAGTGTATGTTGTTACCGCACATGGCCTCCTTTTACAGAAAGAGGCATTTAACTGGCATTTCAAATGGCTGACACCTCAGTACACTATTGTTTCAAACAAAACTCTCTAATAACTTTTTATGATTGGATTCTGTGAATTTATTTAGTCCAGTGACTAAATGTTGCTCCGAAAAGCTCACTGTGTCACAATGTTTGGAAACTGATGCCCAAAAGTTTTGGAGAGCCAATTAGATTTCAACCTTCAAGATTCTGAATGTTGTGGTCAGATAAGTGTACAAAAGATATCCATGAAGATCTTAGGCTGAAATCACGGCTCACGGCACGGCAGTCCATCAAGCAAACATCTGGTCCTGTGGTCCGAAGCCACACACCTTTGGTACACCAACAAAGTAGGTGTCTAATAAAGTGACCAGTAAGTTTCAAAAAGATATTTCTAGCTGCCTTTGGGTTCATCAAGACATCTGGATCTAACACAGTTAGTTTCAATGCAGCAGAACCGAAAATGATTCAAAACCTCACTGTTATTCCAGCTATCATTTTGTATCAGTGTCCAAAGAGGCATGACTGACACCTCGGTTAAACTTCTCACATTCTTCTCTAATTAGCAGAGATATTAGACACATCGAGGCACAGTTCACTGTGTTCTGTGTTCAGCTCTGTCATTTTTCAGTTGCATTTGGTTGCCTCAGGCAAACGAGCTGACTGTTTATCTTCGGCCCTCCAGATAGGACATGATTCCGTACCAAATATGATAAGGTTCTGAAACAAAAATTCCTGTATAGTAACAAACAGGAGGGCAAACTTTGATACGCTCCGTTTTAATGTTACGGGTTTTTCTTTTGCAAAAATTGTCACTATAAATGTCACGTATATTTGTTGATGTTACTGAGAGAGACACAGCGGTAGTTTTGTTCCCAGTTGCTAAAGTTGTTGGGCTTCCTAAGCTAATATATGCGTGTTTAGTCTAGGTTCCTGGGCTTAAGTTCCTGGGTTAATGTTTCTGGCTATAATTTCATGGACTAACGTTCCAAAGCTAAAGTTCCTGAGGTAAAGTTCTTTGGTTAACGTTCCTGGGCTTAAGTTCCTAGAGAAAAGTTTCTGGGATGGATTTCCTAGACTAAAGTTGCTGGGGAAAACTTCCTGGATTCAGTTTTCTGGGTTTAATTTACTGGGCTAAAGTATTTGGATTATTGTTCCTCACCAAAAGTTTGTATGTTTTATTTCCTGGACTTGTTTAAGCTGAGGATTGTGGTTATAAATTCCTGGCCTTAAGTTATTGGGCTAAAGTTCCTGTATTTAGTTTCCTGGTGTTTATTTAGTTTCAAGGCTTAAGTTTCCAGCTTGAAGATTTTCATCTGAAGTTCTGGAACTTTTTTTTGGCTTTTTGGTCTTAATTCTTAATTCCCTTGACTAAAGTTTGCTACCTTATGTTCCTGTTCTTTATTTTCAGGTCTAAGTTCTTGGACTAAAGTTTCAGGGCTTGATTTCCTGGTTTTAAACAAAAGTTTCTGTGCTTATGTTCCTGAGCTGAAGTTTCTAGGCTACAGTTCCATGGTTACTATTTCTGGTTTTTCATTCAAGATTTAAGACACACGACTGAAATTCTTGAGTTTAGGTTTTTTTTTGCAAATTTTTCTGGGATAAAGTTCCCGGGCTAAATTTCCTTCTTTTAAATCCCTGGTCCTAAGGTCCTGGACTGAATAAATATAAGTTCTTTCTTTGACTAAAGCTCCTTCGGTTAAGTTTCTGAGCAAACATTCCTGGGCTAAAATTCCTAACATTAAGTTCCCGAACTGAAGTTCCTGGGTTAAAGGTCATGGACTAAAGTTCCTGTTATTTTTGTGAGCTTTAGTTTCTATCATAAAGTTCCTGAGATTATGATATTAGGCTATAATTTGTAAGCTTTGGATACAGTAAATGTCTAAGCTTATAATTCTAGGCTTAAATTCTTCAACAGAAAGACAGTTATGGGGATTCATGCTGGTTGTTCTTGATTATTTATTGAGTTATTGCTTGTAAACTTTGTTATTTAAGGTGTTTGATGTATTTACTGGAGTAAAAACTTCATGAGTGAGGGAGATAATTAAAGTATAATATCCATCCATCCATCCATCCATCCATCCATCCATCTTCATCTGCTTACTCCTTTTCAGGGTCACGGGGAACCTGGAGCCTATCCCAGGGAGCATCGGGCACAAGGCGGGGTACACCCTGGACAGGGTGCCAGTCCATCGCAGGGCACAATCACATACACACTCACACACACTACGGACACTTTAGACATGCCAATCAGCCTAACATGCATGTCTTTGGACTGGGGGAGGAAACCGGAGTACCTCCGGAGGGATGGATGGATATTATACTTTAATTATCTCCCTCACTCATGAAGTTTTTACTCCAGTAAACACATCAAACACCTTAAATAACAAAGTTTACAAGCATGGTCATTTTATTAGACACCTATTTTGTTGGTGTACCAAAGGTGTGTGGCTTCGGACCACAGGACCAGATGTTTGCTTGATGGACCGCCGTGGCGTGAGCCTTGATTTCAGCCTAAGATCTTCATGGATATCTTTTGTACACTTATCTGACCACAACATTCAGAATCTTGAAGGTTGAAATCTAATTGGCTCTCCAAAACTTCTGGGCATCAGTTTCCAAACATTGTGACACAGTGAGCTTTTCGGAGCAACATTTAGTCACTGGACTAAATAAATTCACAGAATCCAATCATAAAAAGTTATTAGAGAGTTTATATTTTGGTTAATACAATTTACACACGGTTTCCATTACAGTACCCAAAGCTCACAGATGTTTCACAGTAGTGAATGTTTTTCCCTGCATTAATCAGAAATCTATAGGGTTAACCTCATTAACCGGATTTTATTAAGTTCTCGTTAGGTGGTTATGAGAACCTCTGTCTATTAACCCCTTTTTTATCCTCTCCTCTGATAAGACAAAAAAATGGGACTGCTACTTGGCCCTGAAAGTGTGTGCGTGTATGTGTGTGTGTGTTTCTCCATGCTGTTAAAGCTGTTACAAGTGCTCAGCACAATGACTTAATTGAGATGAAGTGAGCAGTGGGAGAGTGTGTATACATTTGAGTGCCCTAAGTCACAATACACACTCGATTACAAGGCCCTTATGTTTGTTTTTCAAGGGTCTCTGCTTTATTCAGACATTTTTTTTGCATCACTGTAGCTTTTTCTCAAGAAAATGAGATGCACATACAGAAATAAAAATATTTGCTGATTTCTTCTGTTTATTGTGTACATCTCATGTTAAATTATTTCAGAAATTAAAACAAAATCAAAGATAAACCAAAGGCAACCTGAGTAAAAATAAAATAAAGTTTTTAAATGATAGTTATTTATTGAAGCAAAAACGGTATCCAATACCAACTGGGCCTGTGTGAAAATGTATTTGCCCCGTAGTTACTAATTCCCCAATTCTATTAAACTGCATTGATAATGGGGTTCAGCTGGACTAGACCCAACCAGGCCTGATTACTGCAAACCCTGTTCAATCACATCAACTCTTAAATAGAACTTTATCAACAGTATGAAGTTGGTTAAAGGGTCTTAATCAGTAACACACTATGACAAAGTTGAAAGAAATTCCAGAAATGATGAGGAAGCTATTTCAATGTCTCTGGGACTCAGCGAGAGCCGTTATCTCCAAATGGAAAAACTCAGCACAGTAGTGAACCTTCCCAGAAGTGGCTGACCTTCCAAAATTCCTCCAAGAGCACAGCGACAACTCATCCAGGAAGTCATAAAAGAGCCAAGGACAACCGTGGCAATGGCATCCGTGGAAGAGTGGTGAGGTGAAAACCACTGCTAACCCAGAAGAACAAGGCTCATCTGAATTTTGCCAAAACACACCTTGATAATCCTCAAACCTTTTGGGAGAATTTTGTGTGGACTGATGAGCTGAATGTGGAACTGTTTGGAAGACTGGGATCCTGTAACATCTGGTGTAAAACAAACACAGAATTCCGTAAAAAGAACATCAAGCATGGTGGAGGTAGTGTGATGGTGTGGCCTTCCTTCTTCAGGGCCTGGGCAACTTGCAGTAATTGAGGGAAACATGAATTTTGCTTTCTATCAGAAAATCCTATCGGAATGACTGGTCTTCAGTCCGTAAGTTGAAACTCAAGCGCATCGGGATTATGATCAATGATCCAAAACATAGGAGTAAATCCTAGTCCTAGAAGTAAGTGAAAGACTGATCTCCAATTATCAGAAGCGTTTGGTTGCAGTTATTGTTGCTAAAGATGGCACAAACAGTTTTAACATGAAGACTCTAAGAAAAGGTCTCACATAACCGACACAACAATGTTTGGCAGAACTCTGTTTATATATACAGTGGTGTGAAAAAGTGTTTGCCCCTTCCTCATTTCCTGTTCCTTTGCATGTTTGTCACACTTAAGTGTTTCGGAACATCAAACC
>JAFFST010054795.1:90745-102858 GCA_022414735.1 Noturus placidus | reverse complement strand
TATATATATATATATACATGATTGGTCAATGATATATTCAACTCTTAAATTCCTTGAGCAGTAATGAGTCCATTCTCTTCCAAGAGTCATGAGGTAATGCATCTCGTGTAAGCCGGGCTGGGAGCAAAGGTTCAAGTACACCTGTTCAGGTTTGAGAACAGTCGAAGCTATCAATGAGCCCTGTAATGTCACTTCAGATCGCATGGGCCCCTCTCTGGCTTCCATGTATCTCCGGTGCAAATCTGCAGGGATTGCATGACTCCTGTCAATCACACTACAGGGGGACAAACAGTTCAGCACGGTTTCTGTTGCATCTCTGCTGCTCGAAAAGCAGGGCTAGCAGATTGCACGGAGCTGACAGTGACATTTTCTCAAGACCGCTATAACAAGTTAATGACATTACAATATTCCAGCCGTACTCATTTCACACACTGGCACATAATGAACGATAAGATCATGACATACTGATAGCATGCCTAACTCTCCTGGCAACATGTAGACAACCATACACCTATTGTAATGGCTCACAGCTGCACCATAAACGACACACGGCGACCCAAATATAAGCCCGAATAGTCTTGTCTCACCATGATGATTGAATAACCAATAATGTGAGACATATTCAGAGCATGGTCCATTATTATAACAACACCCCGCGCTGGCTTCCATGTATCTCCAGTGCAAATCTGCAAGGATTGCATGACTCCTGTCAATCACACTGTCTTGTGTCAGGTCTTGTGAACTCTGTATGGAACTAGCACCGGTTCAGGTAAAAGACAGGACATCCCAAAAAATTTGGATCTGACTGCTGACCTCTAACCAGACTGTATGGTGAGTGATAGTGAATAATGCAGTAAAGAATTCAAACATGACCCTTTTTCTTTTTTTTTTGGATGGAAGGAGATTTGAGGATTTAAACAGAACCCAAACTACTTCTCCATTTCTCCTTTTTTTTTATCCTCCTCTCCCTCTCTATGTTTTTCTTCTTCTTCTCTCTACCCAGCCTTGTGGTCCAGCACAGCGCAGCTGTCCTTTTTCCTTCTAATTTTTCTCTTGTCAGATTTCAACCTATAATTAGCAGAAAGGACATTGGTGACTCCTCACAAATGTGAGTGTGTGCCTGTGTAGCCAGAACTAATGGCTCTAATCCCTTTCCTCTTGGCCATCGCAGGACTGACAGGTTCACATGTACACACTCAATGTGGAGTCTTTCTCAACCTCACATGCTTAAAGGGGAAACCACCCCATGCAACCTTGAACCGATTACTGATTGCCTTTACACACAACTTGAACTGAAGAATAACTATTAATACAAAAGTTCATGACTCTCTAGGAGTCTCTAAAGATACGTCATGTTGAGTTTATACATTATAAAAATGGCTCTATTAGGATTAGGATTCGATTCGGATTCTAATTCTAATTCAAACCTACACTAACGAGAATGCTACTAATACACAGAGTAATGATATTGTAGATTAATTATTGAAAAGCCACCCAGAAGGTGAGGGACACAATTGATCTGAAGTTCTAGCATAGCCGTGGCCAGTTTAAATACCAACACCTAAGTCAGCGTGCAAAATGCAACAAATGCAGCGAGTATTTCATAAGCAGCGACATTTCCGCTGAAACCTGATATTTATCCCTGTGTAAACCATGTGGTTTATGATATTACAAAGTCATTCTTATTCCCCTTGTTTCTCACACTTCATTTATGCATTACCCAGTGTTATGCTGGCTTTAGATCGTTCCACACACTCTTGTGTGCTCTGGTTTATCCTGAAGGTTTAAGCCTCTCTACAATTTCTCATTATTCCCAGCAGTTGTCATGGTCCATCGTGAATTATATGCATGCCCACTAGCATGTCATTCACTCATTACTTACTACAGACTTCTTTAGCAGTTCATTTCTATTCATTATTAATTACTCATTTAAGGTTAGAATACACAATGATGGTACAAAACACTTTGATTGGTCACATGACATAAAGCTGTGGTGAGTATCATAGATTAAAAAAAAAAAAAAAGAAAGAAAAAGAAAAGATTAAAAATATCAGGCCTAGGATCATTTGACTGACAGGTTCATATGGAGAAAGCTTTACCTTGGCAACACAAGTTTGGTTGCTAGGATAACATGGGCAGATGGATGGCTTGGCTGATTTTCCACAGTGATCGGCTGGCTTTGGGGGTAGAGGTGGGGGTGGGATTACAGGACGATCTTGAATCTCTTTGCACCATTCAGCAAGCCCATTGAAATGACTTGGCACTGAGAAAATGTATTAGATTCAGGGAACAAATAATTAACTGACGTGAGCCTCTGGATAGGAGAAAAGGTTGCCCCACAAATATAGCCAACCCCTAAATAAATCGTTTGTGGTAGGGTAAGAACGTCGGGAATGACGGAATACGTCAAGTGAAGCGGTCCAGAGCTCTGATTAATGTGATAGAGGCGTCTTTTAAGCTGACTCTGAAATAGAACATCAAACTTTGATCTTAAACGACGATCATTCCTCCCTCTGAGAGAGAGAGAGAGAGAGAGAGAGGGTATAACGTGAACACTTCACACAGCTTTTATTTGTGAGTCACACGTCGAAATCATAACGACACAGGCTTAATCCTCTTAAAATGCTTCTGCCGTAATAGAATGTGTTAACATGATTGTTATTGTTCTCCAGAAACAATCAGTGATTGATGAATGTGCTTACAGTAGTATGGTAGAATCATTTGAGTAATAGGAACAATGCTACAGTGGTCAGTCTCTTTGGATCATGCTTTTAGCTACTTCATGCAGGAACCTGGAAACAATTATGGAACGTGAGAATTAAAGATGTAAAGAATTACCACAAGAATCTTATCTAGCTCAACAAAAAGATGTACTCTGCTATTAAATTAGCGCTGTTATTCAAAGACAGTGAGCGTCTGGACCGGAATCAGAGAGTGCGTTGGCGAACATTTTGGCAGCTGTCAAAGCAATGGTTAATGATCGAGCTGATAATATTTCTGCTTTATTGCCTTGTCAGTTCTTTGTCAGTTTTTTTCTATTCATCACTAAGTAGCAGAAAGCCAACTATATGAACTGGAGTCCATGTGAGTTGTTCTGAATCAGCAACCAACCATTAAATCCGGAAATATTTGCAAAAAGTCTGGTCATATAATTATGGGTACCACACGCTTGTGCTTGGGTTACTATCTGTGTGGAGTTTCAGATGTTCATGTTTCCACATGGGTTTCTTCCAGGTTCTCCAGTTTCCTCCCACCTCCCAAAAATGTCGATTTCAAATGCTAAATTGCCCCTTAGGTGACAATGACTGTGTGAATGTGTATGGTGTCCTGTGGTTCAGAATGTATTCCTGCCTTGCTCCCAGGGTTTACAGGACAGGCTCCAGCTCCAGAATAAAGTGGCTAATGAAGATGAACGAACGAATGAATAAAAGAATGTCTGAAAGTGTTCATGAATTGCAACAAAATGTTACACTTTCTTATGACTATCAACAATCTTTCTCATTTGTAACCTCTTAAAAATTATTATTTGACAATCATGGCTTTTCAGTACTTAAGTTGATAGATAAGTATAGCACGTTTATCACCGCTGCAGCCAATGAAGCCTGCACACACTGCAGCTTTTCCCGACAGCCAGCAGGCAACTGTAAATCACCCATGAGAGGGACTGATGTGTATAGTGTGGAATCTTCATGCCATGTGATATCATTAAATGACTGCTGACCTACATGTGTAGAGAGGTCACACACCCAAATTTTCATATGTGAAGCCTCCACCACTGTAATATATCTGTTGAAACTTTAAGGACATTCAATGCAGATGTGTGAGGAACTGTTTTCTTTTTTTTTTCTTTTTAAATCCGATTGATTGATTCTGACCAATCATGCCCACTCCAGCTCACAATATATTCTCATGTACTCAATTGGTTCTATTTCCCAAATAAAAATAACAACAACAACAACAACAACAAAAAAAAAACAGGATAAAGTTGACTGATCAAACTCCTTAAACAAGCACCGCCCCTCTTCCAATCAACTCCCATGTCAATTAACATGGATTTTCGTTGTCCAATGAGCATCCTAACTGACAGCCAAGAAGAAAAATAATCAGGGTTTAAGCACAGATCAGGTGTGTAAAAGATAAACGCAGACATTTACATGTACATTTACAGCATTTATCAGGTGACCTTATCAAGAGCGACTTACAGAGGATGGTTAGTACAGCATAAAAAGAAAACACTTCTTTAATTCAATTCAATTTGATTTGTATAGCGCTTTTTACAACGGACATGGTCTCAAAGCAGCTTTACAGGAATATATAAACACAGGATAGAGGTGTTAAATGTGTGAAGTTATCCCTATTGAGCGAGCCGGTGGTGACGGTGGTGAGGAAAATCTCCCTAAGATGATATGAGGAAGAAACCTTGAGAGGAACCGGACTCAGACGGGAACCCGTCCTCATCTGGGATAAAAAAAATACAAATAATTACACTTTTTTTTTTAAAAATACCTTATGTGCTCCGTCAAGTGTTTGATGAAGAGGCAAGTCATTAAAATGTCACCTGGAAAACATGCACTCAATAGTTTACCTCGTATACAACAACAAAAAATGACACATTAATAAAAAGGTGGCCTTTATAGTGTCACTAAAAATATATAGAGAGTAGGCGACAGCCTTCAAAGTGTCTCTTATCTTAATCTGATCAGTAAGTCGTTAAATGATGCTTTTGACATCATCGTCATTGTAGTAGATCATTATAAATCAGTGTCCGTGCTGTCAACAAACCAGGGAAAAATTTACAACTGATAAGCTTCCTGCTCATACTGACTACTTACACCTGCCATTAACCCATCTCCCTCCCAACCCCACCCAAACAAACCATCCGACTGGGTTATGATGACCACATCTCAACACTCACCCTAGCACTCATCACCATCGAGACGTGACTCACAGAGATCCATCTGTGAGCAGCAAGGGTTAAATCCGAAATGCTCTAATAGTGTTACTGGGTCTCGAAATGAAGGGCTGTGGAAATTATATTCAAAACTAGATACCAGGAAACATTTGATTTATTAATCTGATAGTACGTCTTTAGTATTATTATTATTATTATTATTTATTTATTTATTTATTTATTTATTTATCACTGTCACTTAAATGTTCCTCATAGACTAGACAGGTTAAACATTTTTTTATAGTCTTATTCTCATTCTCCAAAATAGGGTCAGTGAGTAGAAAAGATTTCCCAGGTTTGTTTGATATTCAGAAGTGCAAAATGCATTAATAAACAGTGTCATCAGTTTGCTGGCGTCTGAAATAAACGTAATGACCTGGTGACACATGAGTGGTGTAAACTATCAGATACGTGGCAGCAGGACAGAGGGAAAGATATTAACTGATATTAGGTTACATTGGCCTGTTCTAAAGCGAGGCAGTGGACACATGATTGTACCTGCACTAACCTACGGTATGGTGGAGAGGGGGGTTGTTGGAGCACAGTTGGATCTGGGCTGTTTTCCCTACATTTTATGAGGGAACATGAAGACCATGTTCTTCTGTAATAATCTGTCTATGGTCTAGCTAAAGTGATTTAAAAAAGAAGATCCGTGTCCACAGTGATATGGAGACCATCGAGGTGTTCCACCTGACCATCCAAAACATTTGAAGGTAAAACAAGAAGAGTGTTTACCTCCACCGTCCACTTTATTAGGAACACCTATACTGTATACTAGTATACATTCATGCAGTTATCTAATCAGACAATCGTGTGTTTGTGTATCAAATCATGCAGGTACAGGTCAAGCGCTTCAGTTAATGTTCACATCAAACATCAGAATGAAGAAAAATTGTGATCACTGTGACTTTGATCGTGGCTTGGGTGTTGGGACAAGACGGGCTGGTTCGAGTATTTCAGAAACTGCTGATGGTGCGAAAAACAAAAACAAAACAAACAAACAAACAAAAAAACGCTAAGTGAGCGACAGTTCTGTGGGTGGAAATCCATCCATGCCTTAGTTAAAGTCACTCTTCTAAAGTCACTCTTCTAACTGAAGCTTTTGGCCTGTATCCGCATTGTGTGACTAACACGAGGCAAGTAATGAACACAGAACTACAGGCACATAATAAACACTACGAGCACTGTGATGGCCATTTTCGTTTATGACATATGATAGCACCAACATCTGAAGAACCTAGCAACAATTAGTGCCATTTCTATTTATTTCAATTTTCTCACTTTGCTATTTGTTCTCTACAATCTGATATGTGTATAGATAGAACCTTAGATCATTTTCATCTCAACAAGGCAGCAAGGCGTACGACAGAAAATCCAGCCACTGTCCAACTAATGAAGAGACATTTAACCTTTTAAAGATGAGCCTGCTGTTCCTACAGCACCCTACAGTGCACAGATTAAGTGTGTTAAGACAAGCACTTGATTTATTGAGTATTAATTGCTAGTGTGAATGTCTTTGCTCCAGAGAGGACTGAGTTAGTGACTGTCTCTGCTGAGTGTGAGATTTTAGCGGCTGGCAGATTCATGGGACAAGCTCCTGCTGGGCACAGAATATTTTTTGAAAAGTTGCAAAGTTGTTGCCACCACTTGAAAAATGCCCCTTGTGTCCTCAGGAGGTGTTATTTGGTTTTTCCACCTCCAACAGGCAGTGATTGATGAGAAGGGGGAAATGGAGGAGGAACAAAAAAGGTGGAGAGAGAGAGAGAGAGAGAGAGAGAGAGAGAGAGAGAAACAGACATGAGACAGCAGCAGATAGAGCAAGATGGAAAGAGTAAAGGAGTGGGGGATTGAGACCAGAAATAACCCTGGCTTGGGGTCAGTCAGAGCTGCCCCCAGGTTGACAAGCAGAGGTGTGTTCCTGGTCCATCACACAGGCTGCATTACTAGGATTGCAGGCAATCGTGACCGAAAAAGCAAGCCATGCAGGACTATTTACAGAGCAGAAATTCAGCCACAGGCACACTCTGTCAACTAATGATGGATAATGGAGAGGAAGTATAGAGGTGGTGATGGGGGGGACTGTCTTATTGCAACACTGTGGAATTGAGGACAACATTTCACCAGCCATGCACCTGGTTTTCCTTGTTCACTCCTGGACAAACAGCAGCTCATGAATTTGTCATCTCCATGCTGGTTGACATCGCTCAAAACACCTGCTCCTAGTTCAATCTTAGAGCGGGCCCATGCCTATGCCCTTTTTAGCTAAATTTCTTACATACTTTTCATATAAACCAGTTGTTTGTCATTTACATCCTTTTAGAATTTAACACGCTTAGAGGAGCTCGCCAAACACCTGACTCCGCCACATGATTATATATGATACTTGCACGTCACATAGGGCAAACGGGGGGTAAGAGGGTGAAGGATGAAGGATGCACTGTGCACTGCCAGTTATTTCTGTTGGTTGCATCTTCAGAGGACATTTATTAATGAATCATGCAGTGAAACGTCAAGAAAAAAAATAATCTTACACAGACTGACCAATATTCACCCCCCCTCCTCCCCCAAGCATGTATATAAACAATGCAAGGCCTAGAAATTCGGTCATACAAAAGCAACAATCACATAGACACAGATACTAGCCTCATTTCTGTTATACAGTACCACTAGTTTCCTTTTTCTCAAAACAGCTGCACTGGAGGACTGAGCGTTGAACATGAATCGACCAGGTTTGGAATAGCAGTAGTGACCCATGGGGTGAAAGTCTGCAGATCCCTTTACGCACCCCTACCCACCCCGTCCAGTGATTTATATACGTGCTCAGAATTTACAACATGTGAAATTCTCTCAGTTAACAACACAGAGCAAGATACAGCAGGGGGTAAGCAACACAATAGGATCTGGAATGAGAGGCCAGGAGAGACACAAAAAAAGTTTGAGAATGTAAGAGTAAATACAAAGGGGTTCCAAAAGTCTGAGATTACCAGTGAAAGTTTGCATTATTTTTCAGTTTAATACAATAATCTTTCAATGCAGATTTGAATCACACCTCTGCCCTGTGTGCGTGGAGATTGCATGTTCTCTCCGTGCTTTGCGTGGGGGTTTTCTCCGGGTGCTCCGGTTTCCTCCCCCAGTCCAAAGACATGCGTTGTAGTCTGATCGACATGTCCAAATTGTCCATAGTGTGTGAATGTGTATGTGATTGTGCCCTGCGATGGGTTGGCACCCTGTCCAGGGGTGTCCCGTGCCTTGTCCCCAAATGAATGGATTTTCATTACAAATTATATAACTGGCAACAACATGAGTGAAAAGTACAATCTAAGAAATATTTGCATGAATTTCAGAGTTTCTTCATATTTAGTCCTTCCCTCTTTTTGCCTTATTGACAGCGTGCATTCAAGCAGACTTCACGGGTTTGTGTTAACCCCGATGATCCATGTTAGATCTGAACGCATGATTCAGTGGAAGGGATAAGACTCTCGGAAAATCTGACCTTTCGTACAGAGTAGTTTTGTTTATATCCTAGATTTTCAATGTGGTCTCAAATGATTGGACCCCACCGTATATCTTTGATAGTGAAATGGATGTTTATTGATGCTCCTGGCTATGAGAGGAATATAAATGCACTGTCTACGTCAAATAACAAAGTTTCATTTTTAAAGCATTCAGCTTGGTTTTGATTTTTAATACAACAATAGTGTGAAAGTCGTACAGTTTGCTGACCTTCATACAACTTTATGGACGAGGCTCTTTTTTCAAAGCCACAAAGTGACACTGAAGTTTTGTCTACATTTAACAATATATCAACAGGTACTACATGATTTACCAATATAATAACAAACGAAAAATAAAACAAACGATGAGTACTATACCTATCAAATCGTTGTCTTAAAGACTCGTCATAAAGACTGTTGCCATCATAGATGTCTTCTCAGCTGAGAAGCATTTATCTTTCTGTAGTCTTGAAATAAAAGTGCCACTTGTTAGAGGTACTGTCTTTTGTTGGATTGCATTCCTTATATCTATTATATTAAGAATTGACTAACTTGGTGGATTAGTGGTTAGCACGTTCGCCTCAGACTTCCAGGGTCCCGGGCACAAGTCCCACCGTCGCCATGTGTGTGCGGAGTTTGCATGTTCTCCCCGTGTATTGGGGGTTTCCTCCGGGTACTCCGGTTTCCTCCCCCAGTCCAAAGACATGCATGGTAGTCTGATTGGTGTGTCTAAAGTGTCCGTAGTGTATGAATGGGTGTGAGTGTGTATGTGATTGTGCCCTGCGATGGACTGGCACTCTGTCCAGGGTGTACCCCGCCTTGTGCCCGATGCCTCCTGGGATAGGCTCCAGGTTCCCCGCGACCCTGATAAAGGAGTAAGCGGTAGAGGATGGATGGATTGATGGATGGATAACTTTGAAGTAGTCCCCTCAAGCAAGTGGAATGCAAGGAAGTGGAATGCAACGAGCATCAACTTTTCTTTGATAGAACAAAATGATCGTTTTGGTGGAAATAAGAGGAAAACAAACACCCCTCTTCAAATGCCATCAACCCATCATGAAGACTGAGTCTTGGGTGGTGATAAAGTTGCATTCACAGGAAGGGTGAAAGGAGGTCTAGCAGGAAAACAAGAGTGGAAATGCAATAAATCAGATGGATTTTAGAATCTGATGACAAACCTAATTCCTGTCTGAAAAGAGCCAAGCCATCCCGCCTGACTGTCATCGAAGCCGGCCTATAAACATCGCAGCTGTCAACCAAACTCGCCAGGCTCGCGAAGGACATGCCATCGTATGCTTGCAAGCTTTTTTCCCTGGGCCTATTCTGGAATGGAGGGACTGGCAAATTCCACTTTGCATTTTGTCACATTCAAACTTCATACCACCCCCTTCCAAACGGTGTCTGACCATCTGTTGAAGGACACTACTCCTGTAAAATCACTTTATCCTCCTATCACTCCGAAAACAGGTTGTGAAAACTTAATATGGAAATATGGGTGCGGGTAGGGTTCTGGCCACAGGCAAGAGAGGCATAGATAGGAGTGCTAAATGTTGCCACTGCGAAAGGTGAGTAGAGAAGCTTTAGAGTCCATTTTCCACTCAACAAACATTCTCGACCAGTGCCAAACACGCACACATACACACGCACCGACTGAGGTTATGATGAGACACGACTACCTGTGTGTGCTCTCACACCTTCACTACTCTGGCAAGTCATAAACCTACTCGACTGCACTTGATCGTAACTTATAAGCGTTGCTAGCAACTCAGTAATGCTGTAAATGCTGGTTGGAAACTAACATGTTTTCTTACAAATTGTGAAAACCAAACTCATAATGTTGCACTTGACCTGTAACAGATCATTACAATCAACATCAGCTAGAAAAAATACGAACAGTTGAAATGAATCCATCCATTAATCCATCGCTTCCTATACACAGACATAAGATTTCACAAAGGAACACCCTCAGCTCCAGTTAGCCCACCGAACAGATGTAGCTTCGAGACGCAACTAATTGCAACATTCTACAACATATAGTGAGACGTAAATGCTATGAAGAATTATGACTGAAAATAAATTTGTACCAAACTCCAAAATAAGGCGCTTCCTTTTCGGTAGCCCTTTGGCCTCGTCATTGAACGTCACACATCATAAATAAGTGGGAGAATGTCACAGGGTCTGCTTCCTGCCTAATTAAATAAATGTGTGCTGTGTGACGCTGTGAATGCCTAGCGTTGTGTGACTACCATATGCAAGACAAAAACACACACCAGTGCTCACACATACATATAAGTGTAGCCCCTGTTTCAATTTCTAATGGTTGCACATGACAACATTGAATTTTACATGGATTCAATGAATTGTTTTCATTGTTTGATTCATTCTTCTTGCCCTTAAGCCTTACAAGCCTCCCTGTCTCCGTAGCATGATGCTGTCTTGACTGTGCATTGCCACAGGAATGAGACTGACTAGGTGCTGAGCATTGCCAAGCTTCCTTCAGTTGTAATTACAGACCAAAGAGTTCTTGATCCAGATTTCTTCTGATTTGTGAATGTTTCAGAAATTAAAACAAAATCTAAGATAAAACAAAGGCAACCTGAGCAAACACAAAATACAGTTTTAAAATGATAATGTTATTTATTGAAGCAAAAACATTATCCAAGACCAACTGGGCTACTGTGTGAAAATTGATTTGCCCCCATAGTTACTAATTCTCCGAATTTATGAAACTGCACTGATAATGGGGTTCAGATGGACTAGACATGACCAGGCTTGATTACTGCAAACCCTGTTCAATCAAATCAACACTTAAACACCAACACCTTTTCAACAGCATGAAGTTTGTTCAAAGAAATTACCCAGTAACACACTATGCCAAATTGAAAGAAATGATGAGGAAGAAGGTGATTGAAATACATCAGTCTGGGAAGGGTTACAAATTCCACAGTAGGAACATCAAACCTATTGTCAAGCATGGTGGAGGTAGTGTGATGGTGTGGGGATGCTTTGCTGCTTTAGGGCCTGGGCAACTTGCAATAATTGAGAGAAAATTAAGTCAGCTCTCTTCCAGAACATCCTAAAAGAGAATGTCCCGTCTTCAGTCGTAAGTTGAAACTCATCCAGCGTAACTGAATTATACAGCAAAACAATGATCCAAAGCATAGTTCGCCTCTGAATGGTTAAAATAAAAGCAATATTAAAGTTTTGGAAAAGCCTAGTCAAAGTCCTGACTTGAACCAATTGGATGGACTTTAAACAAGTTCATGCTCGAAAACCATTCAGTATGGCTACACTAAACTAAAGAACTAAAGCTGTTCTGCAAGGAAGAGTGGGCCAAAATACCACCACAGTACTGTTAAAGACTGATCTCTTATTGTTACTAAAGGTGGCACAACCAGATTTTAAATTTAAAGGGGCGATCAGTTTTTCACATGGGTGATAGGTGTTGTATAATGTATTTTTGCTTCAATTATAAAACAATTAAAAATAAAAACTGTAGGGTGTGTTTACTCAGGTTACCTTTGTTTTATGTTTTATTTAGTATGAGATCCATCCATCCATCCATCCTCTACCGCTTACTCCTTTTTCAGGGTCACGGGGAACCTGGAGCCTATCGCAGGAAGCATCGGGCACAAGGCGGGGTACACCCTGGACAGGGTGCCAGTCCA
>JAFFST010054795.1:72776-83957 GCA_022414735.1 Noturus placidus | reverse complement strand
TTTATTTATTATTGACAGCTTTTGACCTAAGAACAATCTTTGTCGGGAATGAAGAATTCATATTTAGGCTGAGATTTATATATTTCTTTTATCTATTTCTTCCCGTTCATGGTCACAACAGCAGATCACCCGTCTACATATTTTGAATCTGACGGAGGTTTTACACTGGATGCCTTTCCTGACACAACCGTCACCATTTCTAGGCTTGGAACTGGCTATGAGTGTGTACTAGCTCATTCAAGCCTCCAGTGGCTGGGGTTGGCTGGGGTTGGAACCCATATATCCTGCAGCATCGATAGCATTGCATGCAAGCCACTAGTCCACCAGGGAACCTATATGTAGGCTGAGATAATTCAAGCATATTTAAGTAGAAAACATATAGCAAACGTATACTTATAGATACATGTATTCCAAATGTGTATGTTGTACTGTAATGGTATTTCGGCAAAATGTCATTTGCAAATTATTTCAATATTATTGTTCATACTATTCTGGTTGTGACCATTTCGTGTGATCCTTAATGATCACTATGAGCTTAAATGTCAAATTGATGTAATTAAATTAACGTTTTAATGAATGCTGAACAGTTATACTTTATCCAAAACAATGTAAGAAGTTCTTATTCTTGAGGCTGTAAAATAAATTCACTTCCCTGTATTAGACTCCAGCAACAACAGTATACCACCTAACAGACTACTATACCACATCTGTTCACCATTCACTCCCCAACTCTATACACCTCTCTGCAGACCAACTCTCCCCAGCTGTGGCTTCATAAGGTCAGGAGGCAATCTGAGACCTCTCTACCAGGCCTCAATCCACACTACAGCTCCACTCTTCTCATATTCAGATGTGTCCCAGGCTCTGTATGAAATGGAAGCTCTGATCGAGTGTTCAGTTCATCAGCAGGGTCTCTCACATGATCTGCAGAATCTCTCCAAGCCGGACATCTCTCATTAGAGGAGGAAGTGTCTCAGCAGGACCCCTCTGTACTCAGTCGGTTCTGATACACAAGAGACAGAGTTTCTGAGCCAGAGCTGAACACTTTCCGTCTGTTTTTACCACTTTATCACAGCCCATCTCCTTCAGTGCATTGCTATTACTTTGAATATCTGCGGCTGGATTACACATCAGTGCAGATGTTTATGCCTAATAGATTTCTCACTTTGAGTCAGAATGTAACCACTAAAGCTTTGAACTTGTCTCCATTTGGTGGAAAGCCCTACTTCAACCTTTGTTCTCTATGTTCTGTTTGTTCTCTCCCTCATGGCTTCCCTGTGGAGAGAAAAATCAAAAACAACCAGTCCAGAGACAAGTATAAAGCATGGAAGGAGTTGTTACGAGGCTGCAACCAGTCATAGACAAAAATAAAACAATGGAGGAATTATATTGTCCTACCAAACTCAATGTGGGTGGGATTTCGGTTTGCTCATGACCATGAAAATGCTTGTAAACATCTATTATGTAACGACTATGAAGTATTAAATAGAAATGATACCCATATCTACCGTCTGACATCATCCCAATTAGGATCAAACTAAATAAAAGCAGATTCAGATAAGGTCTCATTTTTGTCCTTATGCAACAACTGGACATTTCTTAATGCAATATTATAACTGCAACATGCTTATTTTCTCATGGCATTGTAACAATGGTGGCATGTCATCATAAATATGATACATTTACTCATACGCCTGCATACGGTAATTATTGTTTATTCTCTACACACACAAAATCCATGACAGAGAAAAAGATAAACACAAGAGGGCAACAGTTTCCCAGGAATCTGTCTAAAAGCGTCGTATGCCCGTATATTAAACCAGTTACCAACCTTTTCAATTCCTGATCCAGACATTTCATAAATTCTATGATCCACAATGCTGTTCGCATACCACATGATACGGACATATCACATCACCAGCGCTCGGTGTGTAACATTACCTTGTGTACGTCTGTACAGGCGCATCCTCATCACCACAGTACATTTACTCATGGGGCCACTTGATTGGTAACGCTACCATAGAGAATATAATCATGCAAAGAAATGTGAATAATTATTGGAAGTAATGTCCGGATTAGATGGAGATACTCCAAATGATGAAATCATGCACTCAACAAAATATCCAATCATAACTAGAGCAGAGTTTAGGAAACAGGTGTTTCTAATACATATGGATGCCTTCATGGTCCACTACACATTCAGATGATTCAGATCTGATATTTCAGGGGTGAAACTGAGCACTGATGGGAGATGATTTGAGAGGGAATGAGAAAAGGTAGGAATATGGAGAGTAATTGAGAGCAAGGATAATAAAATAAAATAAAATAAAAAAGACTCACTTATGAAGACATCCATGTAATAGATGCTGATTGTGCTTCTAAATCACCATGCTTGGATAATGAGAGGGCTAACCAAGACAAGAGTGACCATAAATATGTATTATTACTGTATTAAAAGCAGACGTAATAACTTGTGAAATGTAAAAACGATCCATGTCCAACCAAACCAAGCCAGTAAGTCACTCCCGGTCTTTCTGCCAGAGCTGGTGGTATATTACCATGCATCATAAACAGCAAGGATTAATGTAACATGAGCTCTACATGAGCTTCTTCTTCTTTTTTTTTATCATACAAATCAGCATTAAACTCTTCTTTATTTATTTATTTATTTATTTATAATATTCATTTTCAGATCCTCATGAACGTATTCTGTCTCATTCACATGGCAACAATAGAGACATATGCTTAGAAGGAGACACAGATTTACATTCATTGTCCAGTCCAGAAGACCAAGCTCTCAGTCATACTGTATGAGAAGGGTACTGGCCTGTCTCCAAACTTTCATGCTTGAGAAAAAGAAAATACCTTTGATCTTTCAACGGTTGTTGTAAAAGTGGCTTGTACAGCATTTAAAAATGTCAGATCGTGGGGTTTGGTTTGTGTCCTTCGAGTCCTGACAAATATGTCCTACATTTCACAAAATGTTGACAAAAGAATTTTTTATTTTTTTTGGTAACAAGCGTATGACTGACTATTTACATTTCCTGCCAATTTGGGAAGCAAACGATTGTCCCTTCTTTACCCCGTCGATACACTTCTTTCACAACCGGTTGAAAGAATAAATCTTACAAAATTCTTGAACAGGTTGCCAAATAGTGTACGTCGTAGGAATTGAATTGCATTGCTGAGGATTTGTGCTTGGCGCCTATATTTACTGCACATTTGTTTTGTCACATAGCACTTAAATACTTTACACTTCTACAGCACTCCAAAACATACATTTAATACTCTGGTATTCTATGTTTTCCACACATCAACATTACAGCTTAGTGTCTAAAGGGTGATACACTCCAAATTTGGTTAAGCAAGTTCTAATAAAATCGGCAAGGACGAATTTACCGAAAGTAACAGTTCTCCAAATCCAGTTCCTGCGTATCGGTGTCCTTCAGGTGAACGTTTCCCACTTTTCAAGTGAACAATATTCACTAGCATAATATTTCGATTTCTCTCAAATGACTTTGTTATGAAGCAGATTGATGTGCTTTTATTATTTAACAAAAACAACACCTAGGTCAGCTTTGAGTGTCCCTTGTTTAGATAAAGGATGTGTGTGATAAGAAATGATTCAGTGAGTCCATTATTGCACCAAATCTCACTAGACTCCTTCAAGAGCACCCTCATAAGACAAAGTATTTCATTTGCGTCAATACTGCATTGGACTGAGGTTGGAAAGTAAAGAAGGCAGGTCCATATGATCTTATATGTATTTGCCTATTTTTGGCATGTATCATAAAGAAAAATGACATAAATAACACTTTTACGTTGTCCGTGTACTACTCATGAGTGATTTAAAGTCTGCACATGAGATGATTTGCCCCTTTTTAAAAGGATTCAAGATTTGCTCTGTACCTTTGTCCATCAGCAACATATGATGTACACAGTATTTTGGAAAATGCTAACATTCTATTATAGCAGAAAAACAGACTGAGAAACAGTTTGATATGACTTCTTGCTCTGATTATAGACAAAGTTTCACCCTGTTTTTTTTTTTCTTTTCTTTTTTTTAAACCATGTGCATGGACATTTGAGAGGAGGAGCTGTACTGGCGACCATCACAGGCTGTGGACACCTGCTGGCTACTACTGGGATTTCCTATCATGGGCATGCTGTCCATGCTGCCACCGGACAGGTACTGACGCTCAGCAAAGGCCCCAGCAGAAGATGAGCACAGCAGGCTTGCCTGAGATTTCTCTGAGTTGGTGGCCAATCGTGGAGAAGCTGGGAAGTTGTATCCATAGAGGTTGTATGGATTGTGCATGGAAAAGGCATTATATGAGCCCTGCTGCATGTGGTGATGACTCCCGGTAAACATGTGCGCCGAGGAAGGGGAAGTCCCTGGAGACGCCGACGAGCCAGACGCCGTACCTGCCCCTGCCTGCATCACATACTGGAGCTGGGAGGTGGGGAAAGATGACAACTGACTTCCATAAGCATCCATTTTGCCACCAGTGCTACCGCCGCCATTACTACTAGTGGGCAATGAGGTGTGAGTGCTGCCCTGCATTCCTGCTGCAATTAAAGAGGAAGTCCTCTGAGGCAGGAAAGCGTCTGAAGGCTGGGTGGAGGCCATGCCGCCACCTGCTGACTGGAGACGGCCGTAGGATCCGTCGGCCAGTCCTCCGTAGCCCTGCAAGGTTGGCATATTGCTTCGGGCACAGGCAGGATACTCAGACAGCCCCAGGTTACACAGCTGGCTTTCCCTGCAGCCCACATTGAAGCTGTTGGGAGCAAGATGGAAGGTGGGAGGAGAGCAGGAAGGAGATAGAAGGTGCGTCGCGCTAGAAGGAGATGGTGTACCAGTGCTCGAGGTAGTAGGAGATGTGCCAGTGCTCCCTCCTGAAAAGCACAGTTAACAAACAGTAAGAGATTTGAACAAGAAGACCATGCTGTTTCGCTGTAATAAGACCAGCTATCTGGACATGTGTAAAGTAAAACTGATAAAGCATCTACAATGCTGTTGCTACTCAACTTTCCAAATGACTCGGATAATTGGAAAGCTACATCGACACGTCCATATACAGATACAGAAATAACACCAAGTACAAAGACATACTGTGTATGCATTATATAAAGAGCACTTGAATATATACACAAGAACAGTGAAATAGTAAGACAGGGCCAGTTCTAAAAACAGAACTGCTAGCCAACAATCATACCGAGAGTGATCTCTCGTTTCAGTCCGGGAACAACGTGCAGTCACAGAGGCTCCTAAGGACAAGCAATGCATCCTAAACCTCCTCGTGGAACAAGAGAGCCCTGTTCAAGTTTGGCAACAAGTGCCACTTGGAGGCATATAATGGATAGTATCTCTCCAGAGCAATAATCAGCAAAATCCCTACACTCATAAATAGTGACAAATTCTCTTTAACGTTCAACTAGTATCTAAAAGCTGAAATGATCCTAGATATAATGTGAGCTGAATGTCGTCATGTGAAATGTGGCACATGTATATACAGTCACAAGAGAGCTTGCCTTCCTTTCCATCATATAAAACGCATCATTCATAACATTGGAGGGAAAAGACACTTGGCAGATGCAAACACATATATATCAAAGTCTTGGAACTGAATGATAGCATTGGGATATCTATAATCACATATTTCTTTATTAATGAGAATCTGGCCAGTGGTCATTTCATTGTTTCGAAAAATTTCGACTGAGCACATGGTAAAGAAGGAAAATATCGTGCAGTCAGTCCAAAACAATTCAGGACTCCGAGTCTTGGCTGAAGTTTGGGCCAGCTCCATATGCCTTCGATAATACAGCTGAGCTCCACTCTGCATGGTACTGCTCTGCTGGCTGAGCTAGAGGAGATCTTAGGGTGATGTCATGTTTTTCCCCCTATTGTCGGGCAGGGGTGAGAGGGCCTTCAGTGGTGCTAAGGGAATAAGCTGATTACTCAGAGAGAGCTGGCTGCACTGCTGGAGAGATGAAATTCTGAGGAAGGAAGAACGTCTGCAGAGTACCAAAAGTTCATCAGCGGTGTGGGACTTTAATTAATATTTAATCTATAAGGGTTCATGATGCTAAACAGATGTCCGTTCATGATAAGTATTGGCTTTAAGTCACTGTTAGGCTTTGAGATTTTGCTGAGATTTCCACGTCACTGAAATTAGCCATGGCTATAATAAACAATTAAAAAAAAGAAAAGTTAAGACTATCCAGGACAGAGGTAATTGTATTTTAAAACCCTTTTATTTATTTATTTTTTACACAGGAGTATTGTAATGAAATTTTTCCTGGTACATAAACAGGTCCATTGTGTCTGCTCTCTAGTCCATCGCCAAGCTCAAGACCTTAGTCTTTCTGTTGTGTAGTGTCTACTTATAGTCACATTATTGTGGTGATATACTGTAAAGTAGGGCATTTTTAAATCGGCTTCTTTTTTTGACGTCTTTAATATCATTAATGACGTTCTAGCCACATACCTTGCTGTTTCTGCATGTTAGTGAAATCCTCAAACGTAAGCGTCCTCACAGGTGGTCTCCAAAACGCATATGTTTCCATGATCGCCTCCAGACCTGTCCTGTAGAAGAGAACGGAAAAGGGTCAAGACCAGAAATGAGGACACGGGGACGATGATAATAGGGTAGCAGTGGACGAATTTTTTAAAATATTGACACAGAGGAAAGGAGATATGAGAAACGAGGTGTAGGAAAGCAATATAGGAAGGACATAGGGTGTCAGATCATTTACATGGAAATGAGAGAAGAGATGCAAGGCGAAGCTTAGAGAGGGAGTTGGAGGGAAAAGTTGTTTTTTCTTTTTTTTTAAAAAAAAGGAGCAGCTTTTTACTGTGTACATAAATCTTGGTGATGTTTCATCTCAGCCCCATACACGAATCTCCTTCCTGTGTGATTTACTTCTCTGTACTGGGAGAGGCAGCTCAGCCTCAGGCTCGGCTCAGCCTGCACAACACAGCTTCCTTTAGGGGCTGTAAGTCTCCACTTACTCTTGCTCGTTAGGCACACAGGCTAATAATACAGACTTTGACCAAAACTGCACTCCATCACAGAGTAATCCCTCAAAACCAATGGGTCAGGATGAATATAAATAAAAGAACTAAATGCACAGCTAAGCATGCCAACTTGCTATAGCAATGATGGTACTGACTGTAAATTTTCGCAAATATACTGATTTAATAACAGATGTTAGACAAATGCATGGAGTTTGAGCATATATTATATTATAAGCTATTCTGTGGTATTCATGATCTTCCGTGGATAAATGGGACTGTGGTTATTTAGTGGTGAATATACAGCTTTATTACTCAAACCGAGTGATATTTTTTTAAAGCCGTAATCCGAGTTAAGTAAGGATAGATGTGCGAGCAATTCTATTTTCTGTCTATAAATATCGTCCTCTCAAATAATGTTTTCATCTGTATTTTTTTGCCACGATGAACATGCTAGTTCATAAATCAAGCCTTCTATTGTTTGAAAAATGAAAAAAGATGTCTCAAATATCTGCGCTGATAATGCGCTCCAGATGGCGGCAGGCTTTCATGTGCCGAGGGTCTGTTCCAGCCTTTCTCGTGTTGTACGTTAATTCAGATTCACGTCTTATAGTGATGGAGAACACTGAAAGTGCAAAGCGAAAAGTATTGTGTCGGAGATGGAACAATAAAAAGAACGAAGCAAATGTGGATAGAGCACGTACCGAGATGGATATTATGATAGGGAAAGGAAGAATTGCTTTGCCCTGGATACCTTTATTAAGGATCAACAAAGATTTCCTTGGCGGGCAAAGCAGCAGGTGATTTTTCGAGGCAGCACATAGCAGATTAAAATGCATCTCCAGAGGATTATTTTCATATTCAAGGCAACATTTGAGAAATATGTTTGTTTGGTCAAGCAGTGATGGAAGGATTGGTTACAACAGTGCTCATGGAAATTGACCTGTTTCTCCCCGAATCCCGGAAACCTTTAGCAAACGGGTTGCGGTCAATCTTTAGTCGGGTGATCTGCAAGAAGAGAAGGAGGAAATCAAAATAAGTCAAAGTAATATTAAGTACAAAATAATATTTCATTGACATAGACTTTCCCAGAAGACTTTGTAAACTCTTGCTCTGGAAAGCTTTCGTTTTTGCAAGTCTGTGCAATGTTGGCCACACTGGAGAACCTGACATCCTCAAAGGTGCTTACACTGTGATACAGACCTGTTGGTTTTGATACGCTGTGACTGTGGTGAAAACAGTTTCAGGGAAGCTGAAGGTCTTCACTCCTTCCCCAGTGGGCACGGGCTTAGTAGGAGAGAGCTCACTGCTGAAGTCCTTCCGGATCACATGAACACGTGGTTGATACTTGTGCATGGAGTGTAGGATGATCTGAAGGATGAAGATGCACGTTTAATTGTGGTATTTGTCTATTGTATTAGATGTTTCATCTCTGTGTCATATAAGGCAAAAATGCAGAGATGAAAGTGAGCTCACGGTGAACATCCTCTACCACTGCACCGCATCCGCCCTACATATAAAGCCTCTCTTAAAGCGACGGTAAGTGGCAATGTGCACTGATTATGTGCACTGGTTTTCTTTAACGTTGCTTTGTGACAACGGCCATTGTTAAAAGCACTGTACAAATAACATTTAATTGAATTGAATTGATTATGATTTCCAAGGATGGTCATGTTAACGTATAACCAGTATCATAACCAATAAAATAGCCAAAAAAATCTTGTTATTATTATTATTATTATCATTAATAATAATAATATGAATCTTTTCAATGATATGATGATTAATGTGAGCATGAAAGAGAAAATGGAAGGTAATAAAAGGGTCGAATTGTCCATCATAGCAAGACATCTCACACAGGACGTTCCACTGTTAACTTCCACTCTGGCTCCAGGCGAACAAAAAATAAAAGTCTCTTTTTATAAGGCTGTGGTAAAAGAAAAAAGGCCCTTCTCCATTTTCCAGAAAAACACCAGCCCACTGTAGTTCTTAACAACCATATGTTATTACATTTGTCAGAATGGTAGAGTGATAGCAGCGCCGATTCAAACAAAAACATCTCCACATACACAGACGATGCCAACTTGCCATAAACTTGGCATAAAATGAAAATTTTCAGCACAAAGACTCTAAAACATCTCAAATCTGGATGAAGGGACATCTGATTCGGATAAGGAATGAAAAGAGGAAAAAACATTTTGTATTTTTTGCTATCGAGTGTCAAAGCTGTTCACATGTAGCGCTGGTTAAACTATTCAGAAACAAAAAAACCTCAAAAATCTTATCGAATAATACTTAGCACATTAGGCATGCTGGTGTATGACTGAAATGATTCTACAATGCTTTGATTGCATAACCATGACGACATAGCAGAACATGTTGAACGTCAGTAAGAGGCGTTTAAAGTTCTTTTAATAACTCCACCTTCTCTGTGCACTCACACTGAACTGCAAGGAACAACAAAGAATTATATTAAGGCAAGTGTGAAACACGGGTCGATTACCAACATGATCCATAGGTCACACTTTACATTGGGAATAATCACATCAGATTAAAAAAAATATATGTGAATATCTTCCTGCACAATATAGCAATATGCATGCATGTAGCGTATTTTTTAGCTAGTCACTCTTCTGTTGTGAAATATATGAAGCATTAATCGAGTGGGTTTGGACCTGGGAATAATCTGAGAAACATTTTTATTAAAGAGCGAGCCTAGAGATGCCGGGAGAGGCCATAAGGCATGTAATCCATCAGCTTGCATTTTATAAGTATAGATTTTGTTATGTGGTGGTATGTGAAAGAACCTTAACGGATGAATAGCCTTAAACGTGTGAAGTCACATAGTAAGTGGTCTGCAGTTATATAGGGCTTTTTAACCTTAGCGGTTCTACAAAGTGCTTTATTTCATTCACCTATACACACAAACACACACACACACACACACACGCTCACACACCAATGGTAGCAGAGATGCCATGCAAGGCGCTAGCCTGCCATCGGGAGCAACTTGGGGTACTGTGTCTTGCCCAAGGACGATATAGAGACATGTGGGCCGGAAATCAAGCCGCCCACATGGATAATCCGCTCTACCACCTGATCCACAGCCACCTCATAGTGAGATATGAGATACTGTATATTATCCAGGAAAGCTTTACCAGGAGTTATCTTATAGCTTAATAAAGTATGGTTAATAATAGTAATAGTAATAGCGCAATGGTGGCTCAACAGTTAAGGCTCTGGGATCAGAGGGTCTGAGTAGAAGGTCAGGGGTCATCCCTGCCAAGATGCCACTATTGGGCCCTTAACCCTCTCTGCTCCAGGCACACTGCATCGTATACTCTGACCACAGCTTGCTAACAATCTAGGATATGCAAAAAGAAAAAGAATTTCACCATGCTGTAATGAATATGTGACAAATAAAGGCTTTTTCTAATAGTGAATAAAACACAACTAATCCAAGTACCTGGCAAACATCCCGAATCATGGCGATCTTACGGTAATAAATTCAACTCACATGTCCTTGGTCATCCAGCTCGTTATTGGTGAGTTTCAGTTTGTCAAAGCTGACCACCTGTCGCATCCACGTGTCCCCGGAGGCCAGTGAATCCGGATGGATATACACACGCGGGGGAACAGGAGAGTCTGCATTTCCAGCTACCATCCATTTTGAGCTGTGATAAACATACCTGCAAATACAGCGAAGTGATATGAGACACCCTAATCCAAGCAACACTTATCAACTTAATTGTTTTACATATTCATAACCGATGTCTGAATGTATGACCTAATAACATAATAATACCAGATATCTGGCTGCTTAAAAATAATGCATATCTCCATCAATGTACTAGGTCAAACCTGTCAAAATATCAGGTCTGATGTGCAACCTTTGGGTCTAATCCCACCCCTCTCAATTTAGTTGTTCTCGGTTTCTTCTTGACACTGTTGACAATTTAGTCTCTACACACTGCTGTCTAATGCACAGCTGGTTGTCTTTAGTTCTGGTCTTTAGTTCTGAAAGTATTTAGCTGCAGCGCCTTTGCCAAAGTTGTCAGTCGACCCTAAAACATGGATATAACTCTCCTTTTGCTCAATTGTTATTGCCTGGCATCATTAAACATCATCTGTAGCCTCTTTGCATCCCTTTCATTGCAGTCTTCAGC
>JAFFST010054795.1:47350-59850 GCA_022414735.1 Noturus placidus | reverse complement strand
CGTCTCAGAAACAAAACGACATGCTTTTACTGGCGTGTTTAAAAAAAAAATTAAATAAATAAATAACTTCCTAACCTTAAATCTTATTAAATGGGTGCCTTTTTATTGCATGGGTAGGCTATGGTCGGATCCTTTTAAAGTGAGACGAGCTATTTTCAGCAGGACATTTCTGTAAAGTCCTTCATTACCTGCAAATATCACAGACTGCAATAAAAGGATATGGTGGTGAATAGCAGTCTGCTCCAAGCCTAAAAACCCTATTTGATTCACTACAGTGGACATTGGAGCAGAGCAGAGGGTAATTAATCGCCAAGTAAGGTTTCCACACCACACCTGCAAGTGCTGTGCCGAAACACACACTTTTTTTTATTTACGGCTGCTGTTTCATTGACCATTTTTAAGATATTAGGGAGAATATATGACGCCTTAAGAATAACATTTACTTAAAAGGTCTTTTAAGTGTAGGCTGCTTTCTGCACAGTGCTGATTTAAGATGCAAACTTCACGTGGCTTCTCTCTCCACAAGAGGGAAAATGAACCACACTCTGAGGGTGTTATTCTTGATTTACAGGAATGTAGAGGAAATACAGGTGATCTACAGTCTACTGTTGAAACAGAAACGTTATGCAGATCACCTGCTACTGTGTTTTCGTTAATGGGCTGATATTTAAAGACTCTTAATGCTTAAGGGATAAATACCTTGAAGAGTCTGCTACTATTCTAGCTTCTATTTTGGCTTGGCTTGTTTGAAGCCTCTTCAAAGACAGAGTAAGTCTACATATCTGTATGGAAAAATGACAACCCACTGTTCAGCGTTAAAGTGATTTATTCTAGAGTGGAGATAAAACAAATTCAATGAAGCAGAAAGGATGAGATTGTCGTCCTTATCACGGTTGAGGCCGTGTCATTCTACCAGTATGTGTAAAGCGTTCAATGTCACCGGTTCTTAAACAGATCCATCCATCCATCCATCTTCAACCGCTTACTCCTTTTCAGGGTCACGGGGAACCTGGAGCCTATCCCAGGGAGCATCGGGCACAATGCGGGGTACACCCTGGACAGGGTGCCAGTCCATCGCAGGGCACAATCACATACACACTCACACACACATTCATACACTACGGACACTTTAGACATGACAATCAGTCTACCATGCATGTCTTTGGACTGGGGGAGGAAACCGGAGTACCCGGAGGAAACCCCCGACACACGGGGAGAACATGCAAACTCCGCACACACATGGCCCCGGCGGGACTCGAACCCTGGACCCTGGAGGTGTGAGGCGGACGTGCTAATATGGACTTAATAGGACATTGCGATGTTCCTCTTCGTAGAGCTATTAACGTATTTATGAAAACACGTACACACAGAAGAGGAGCATGGACTAAAATAAATACAAACATAAAATTACAAAATATACAAGTGACAACATGATGGTGATTTATCATCTAGAAACTGTCCTTCACACTGTACTATACATCCACCTGTGACTGATTGTGTTATCTGATGATTAGGAGAAGCCCACCCGCTTCCTGACCTCCTGCATCACTGGGGCAGCCAGACTGCGGGCTTTCTCCGCTCCCTTGACTAACACGCTCTCCAGGTGGCTCCTGTCAGCCTTCAGTCTCTGGATCTCCTGCCTTATGGGCTCTAGTCTCTGCACCAGAGATTCTGCGACCACAGTTTTGTACTTGCCAGTGTCCAGGCCTTCGGCAAACCGGACCACGTCCTCTATAGTCTGGCCCGAGACAGCAGCATGGATAGACACCAGATTGGCAACACCTGGCCGGCCTACGGGGTCAAAGGTGACCTCGGATGTGAAATCGGTCACAGCTCGGCGGATTTTAAATACTATGTCGTCAGGGGTGTCGGTAAGGAATATGGTGGCTAACGTCTGTGGATCTGACTTAGACATCTTAGAGGAGGGATCTCGTAAAGATTTCACCTTCCGTGAAGAACCTGGCAGAGAAAAAAAAGAGATCAAAGATCAAATCAATGCGAAAACGTGGCGCTGAATACACAACATTGCATTCAAACTCTATATTACACAGGGAAGGTTCGTTTTGAAATAAAAACGGGATGAAACAATTGTTTCGTATTACCCTCTTCCTCACCCTAGTTGTGCCATGACACAGATGAATCATGATTGCTGATACTTAGATATAGTGTCTAATAAATAGCATGTTTAAAGGTTCTCTGCTTTGGTACTGGCAAAGACATATAGGTCCAGCTTAAGACTCAAAATGAAACCAGAGCTTTTCTTTATATTAAGTAATAAATAAACAAAAAGAAGAGCACTGTTCCAGACCAAGTTCCCATCATTACCCAATCAAAATTAGGTGCAGAAATCGGCAATCTATTATCCCTCCGTTATGCTGAAAGAAGAGGAAGGAGAAAGTCCTTTAATCAAAATGCCATGGCGTGCATGATTGGTTGCATATTGTATTCTTATGATACAGATAATTGGAGAGCATAAAAGGGGCTCCAAGACGAGATCGTCCTGCTGCTGTTTTAACGTAGCCATCTGACCGAGCAAGTAAAAGGATACGTTTCCCCATGTACGGCTGATTGACTGTGCATGCGTGTGCATACACAGATGCAACACACACTGCTCAAGGCACTGAGAGAAACACTAAGCATGCATTTTATTAGTGCTGATTGCATATGTTCATGTTCATGGAGTCAGCGAGTGCATACTCTTCAACGTCTTCTGATTTGAAGTACATTTCAGACCATAGTTCTGACCTTGTAAAGAGGAATAGCAAGTTAATAAGGATAAAGTAAAGAATTTTAACTGGGGGGGGGGTAATTAATTAATCACTTACTAAGTAGCGCACGAGGCTCAGGAAAAAGCTGTCCATAACTGTTGTTGAAGATCCGGGCTAGGTCCTGGGCTAATTCTAAATGTTGGATCTGATCCTCCCCTACCGGTACATATGTGGACCTGCACGTAAACATTAATAGTCAAAATCTTAATCAATCAATTACCAGAGCTATATACACAGTGTGCAGCAAATACAACAGGTCTTACTTGTAGAGTAATATGTCTGCAGCCTGCAACACTGGGTAGGTATACAGACCAACACTTCCTTCACCTTTTTGCTTACTCTTCATCTAAGCGAGAGAGAGAGAGAGAGAGAGACAGGGACAGAGAGAGAGAGACAGGGACAGAGAGAGAGACAGAGAGAGACAGAGACAGAGAGAGAGACAGAGAGAGAGACAGGGACAGAGAGAGAGAGAGAGACCGAGAGAGTGATCGTAATCCATGTGGATAAAAATAGACAGATGAATAAAATGGAAAGGCAACCACAACACATTGAACCTCCTGCTAGAAACTCCTGGTCTGTTTGTTCATCTGTACAACAATCTCGTCTCTTTCACACGTTAACACATGCAGTCTGCATTCAAAGGCCGTTTTCCGCCACGTTTAACATGCACTCAACTGTTGAGTAAACAGCAAGGCCTTTTTCCCTGCAGTGATGAGAGGCTGCTGCCCGAGCATTCCTACACACACACACACACCCCACATATATACACACACACACATACATATACATACATACACACATATATATACGCACATAAATGAATAAACACACATATACACACACGCACTAAAACTGTGCGGTGCTTCGGGAAAGTCAGACGCCTCTCCATCCGTGCCAGGTGCAGAAACATGTTAAAGCAGACTCTTATGAGAACACAGAGGAAAAACCCAGACATCAGACCAGGCACTTAACCTGATCCTCATCTAACCTTTCATGCTGTGACTTTGACTACAGAAATGTAAAGGAGTATTTTAAGTAGAAATAATTCTTTGCAGAGCATGTACAGCCGTTACCTTCCACTGAGGTAGGTGGCGCAGACGAGGCATGCTGGTCAGGCAGCCCAGGATCCAGGAGAGCTCAGCATGCTCCGAAACCTGCACAGGACAGAATATATTTCTTTAAATCTCACACAAACACACTACAGATAACAACCAATATGCTTTTACGTCCATAATGCTTTCATCACAGCTTCCTGCGTATTTTCACATAAATCTTGGGATTAACTCCTCTGTATGACTGTAAGATGTACAGCAGTCCTTCAACACACAGACAAACGGGCGCACACACACAAGACGGGCGCACACGCACACAGATGCAGCAAACCTCCCAACAGGTCCCCAGTAACGAGCCTCTCTCTCCCTCATCTGGCCTAATAACACTAATGCCATTAAACCGGCCGATCCTCTGAGGCTTAAAGAGCGCAGACACTTAAAAGAGCTCTTTCCCTCATGCTAAAACCATGCCAGAGTTCTCTCATGCAGGGATCTTGGCAGTCTACACCCTGCTAAAATCTCCAGTTCAGAGAGGAAGAAAAGAGGCACTAAACTCTTCTGCTTCAGAGAATTACAGTTTATGGGTGCTGGCGACGTGGCCGCCGTCTCCCTCGGTTACAAAAGGATTCTAAAAACCCCGATGTTCATTCCTGAAACGGTTTACATCAGGAGCAATTTCACACCACGTCCTGATGCGTTCGTTTGAGCCGAGCTGATACACGTGAGAAGGTGTGAGAGGGGAACGCCTGATGGACGTGGAACGATTCCGTTTACAGATACCAAACAGCAGAGAGTGAAACGGTTACTGTCGGGATAGAACCGAGAACCTGGGAAAGAAAGAGTTAAGAGAGGCTCCAGAGTGCAAAACATAAATATTGATTATTCTTCACCCAGATCAACATTTAATGGAGATGAGAGGTTGCATTTTATATACACTTGGATTTACGGGCCCGTTTCTGTCATTCCAATCTGACAGAAATATTCACATAAATCTCACTCTCTGGTGTGTGGCTATTATTCCCGTAAAAAGGGGTGTACACACACGCACACACACACACACACACACATACTATAGATCCGACCGATTTCAGATTGTCACCATTTTTTCAATGAAGTCAAGTGTTTTCTTTGGACAGCAGTTTTATTTTTACATGTGGAACAGTCCTGTGCTAGTGTGTACAATGGGAGGTCTTTAACCCTGCCAAGATATGTGGCATGAAGTTAAACTGGAACAAAAACAGAAGTGTGGGAGAGTGTGTGTGTGTGTGTGTGTGTGTGTGTGTGTGTGCGCGCATGCAAAAAGAACTCCATGCAGACAGAACACAACCCTACTCATCCACTCACAGTGTCTCTCAACTTCTACCAGGTCTAATAAGCACACACACGCGCGCACACACACACAAACACACACACACACACGCGCACACACGTCAGGTATCTAATTTTATCTCATTTTAAACCTAGGTATGTAGGTTTTTCATTTATTTTTTTAAACATAAGCTGCTGAGTTGCTGCATACTGCAAGTCTATTATTATCGTCTCTCCTTACTTCATGCGGCTTTCTTTGAAGTAAATGATGGAAATGGTTTTGAACATTTGCACTGACTAGAGAATTTGTTAAGCCCACAGTTAAGATAGGCATCGGTGTAGTCAAATAAGCAGGGAAACAAACCTCGCTTAAATAAACATTTAACATGACTCTTGATTGGTGAGAATGATAAATGAATCTCAGGCCAGTTCTTGGATGACAACAAGCCATTTATCATCTTCCTTGTCGACTTGAATATAAATAAGCCATGAAAGCAAACAAGAGATGTGGAGTGAAGATGGTTTATTCCACATGTTCTTTAAGAACAACAACAACAACAACAACAATACGTGTCAAAGAGAGATGTGTGTTACTGACCACAGACTGTTGGAAAAGGATAGAGCGTGTGGGGTCAATGCCACAGGCCAGCAGGCTGGCTGCCATGTCCAGGATGTTGTTCTGTAGTATATCTGGGTTCTGAAACTGGGTGATGGAGTGCAGATCAACGATGCTGTACAACACAGAGCTGTAGTCATTCTGCATGGACACCCAGCTCTCCAGAGCACCAAGATAGTTTCCCAAGTGAGGAATCCCAGTGGGCTGGATTCCTGAGAACACACGCCCTTCGTGGAGGCCCTAGAGAAAGAGATATTTGGGGGGGGGGGGGGGGGGGTTATAATGGTAGATATAAGCCAATCAAACAACACTGTGGTTGAGAGATATCAATTGCTGGTACAACAGACATACACATTCAGATACAGAAATGAAAATGACAAAAGATACATTAGAGAAATATACCGTGGGAGAACTGACAACAGCTGGGTAAAGGATATAAGAAAACGTCAAGAGCAGAGGTGAATGACGAGGCACCTGCACTGACCCTGGATAGTTAGCACAGGAAATACAGGGAATTCTGCACAACAGTTTAGGGGCTGTTATCCAAATGATTAATCTAAAGCAGACTCCGTCCAATGAAAACACTCCGTCTCCATCCAATGAGAACTGGACTTTACACATTGTGGTGCTAATTAGGAAAACTGAAACGGATTTCAAAATAGTGGAAAGACTGTGAAATGGGGTTCCTACGATTTCTCCTTTTTCAAAGGAAGAGAGAGGCAGCTTCGTAACGAATGGATCGTTCGGTAAACATCGTTCCGAGTGAGCCAGGCTGCCGTCAGGTCTGGCACGGCTTACTGAGAGAGTGCCAGGCTAAGCAGCTTGATCCCATGTAGTCGTGGCACTTTGCCCATTCCTCAGCACAGTAAGCAGAGGTGAAGAGGGCACGGGGGAAAAGTAGAGGGCAATTGAAGACATCAGCCCAAGAAAGAAAGAAAACTACACTAAGTCAAGATGGGTACCTAGTAGTGCTGGGCGAAAAACTGGTAAGGACATGGATCATAATATAGAGTATCATTTAAGTGTCATTTATAAATCAATTGTTGTTCACTGTAACCAGGGACCGATTGAGTGCTAAAAGTCAAGGTGTTGTTCTCGAAGTTCATTCATCTTCACTAACCCCTTTATCCTGATCATGATTAAGGTGGATCCTTAGCCTGTGTTCAGAACATTGGACATAAGGTGGGGTTATTCACCCTGGATGGGACACCAATTCATCACACACACACACACACGGCACTTTATCATAGCCAGTCCACCTACAAGCCAATTTTTGGACAGTATTAAGAAATTGAAGAACCTAGAGGAAACCCATATAGAGAACTTTTGAAGATGCTGCACAGACAGTAACCCCAGCTCAGGATTGAATCAGTGACCTTGAAGCTATGAGGTGACAAGACTCACCAGCATGGTGCCCATATATGTGCTAAATAAGATATGAAATGTAACTAGAGATGCACCAATATAAAATTTCTCAGCAGATACCCATAACCGAATATTCAGAGTGATATCGACCGATACCTCTGCCTTTTATACCTTCTCTTAAAATAAATAATAATTAATTCCACAACTCTGAAGGAAATTCAAATAAAAACATTATTCTCTCCATTTCAACAAGTTGTTGCACAGTAACTGGTCTGATAAACAGAAAACACATTACTCACATTAACATCATCACATGAACTCAACTCTGAGGATTAAAGTAAGATTTATTAACTTTCTGAATGTTATTAATTCATATTAATATTGACTGAAATCTAAAAAAACCTCCTGTTTGTCTCACATTCACTCTCCACAAACGAAAACATTTCTAATTCATCACTGACATCAAACTGGTCATATCAACCTTTTTACATATGAACATTAACGGGATATGAAATACACTACAAATATATTTTTCTACGCAATATATACTTTTTTGTCAAGTCAGCTTCATTTACTCTTTCAACAGTGTACTGGCCCTTTAATTCAGCGCGGCAAAAGAATAATAATAAAAATTAGACTCCACGCCGAAACTCCCGCTTCGCTGCAGCTCACTTCCGGTGTATGATTTTATCAGTGCAGAGATTACAGAGAAGAGTTTTTAAACTATCGCATGGTACTGATCATTGGCTGATACATCGGTGCATCTCTAATTGTAATGTACAGTGGGGGAAAAAGTATTTGATCCCCTGCTGATTTTGTACGTTTGCCCACTAACAAAGAAAAAATCAGTTTATAATTTTAATGGTGGGTTTATTTGAATAGTGAGAGACAGGATAACAACAAAAACATCCAGAAAAACGCATGTCAAGTTGAGCTGATGCCAAAGAGCTCCATTTTTGTCTCATCTGACCAGAACACTTTCAATCAGTTGTCTTCTGGTGGTCAGATGAGACCAAAATGGAGCTCTTTGGCATCAACTCAACTCGCCGTGTTTGGAGGAGGAGGAGGAGGAATGCTGCCTATGACCCCAGGAACACCATCCCCACCGTCAAACATGGAGGTGGAAACATTATGCTTTGTGGGTGTTTTTCTGCTAAGGGGACAGGACAACTTCACCGCATCAAAGGGACAATGGACGGGGCCATGTACCGTCAAATCTTGGATGAGAACCTCCTTCCCTCAGCCAGGGCATTGAAAATGAAAAGTAATGGCCAGCTTTGGCTCAGTCGGTAGAGCGGGTTGTCCAGTAATCGTAGGGTTGGTGGTTCGATTCCGGGTCACCCGGCCCTGCTGACTCCACATGTCCTTGGGCAAGACACTGAACCCCAAGTTGCTCCCGATGGCAAGTTAGCACCTTGCATGTCAGCTCTGCTACCATTGGTGTGTGTCTGTGTGTGTGAGTGGGTGAATGAGACACAGTGTAAAGTGCTTTGGTGCTATTTAATTACTAAGTCATTACCAAGTCCTAAGTCATGTTTTGCAGAGGGGTCAAATACTTATTTCCCTCATTAAAATGCAAATCAATTTATAACATTTATGACATGCGTTTTTCTGGATGTTTTTTGTTGTTATTCTGTCTCTCACTGTTCAAATAAACCTACCATTAAAATTATAGACTGAATATTTCTTTGTTAGTGGGCAAACGTACAAAATCAGCAGGGGATCAAATACTTTTTCCCTCTACTGTATGGTGTGTTGTGATGTCATGACATGCCTTCAAGCATTGACACTTTGCCATATTGCTTACCCCAATGCCTAATCAAACTACTGTACCCAATTATGAATCAATTTGAATATATGTTTGTCAACAACTTAAATTCCATTCGTTTCACGATACCATAAACTCCATACAAATATAATATCCATCCATCCATCCATCCATCCATCTTCAACCGCTGACTCCTTTTCAGGGTCAAGGGGGAACCTGGAGCCTAACCCAGGAGGCCTCGGGCACAAGGCGGGTACACCCTGGACAGGGTGCCGGTCAAATATAATATAATATATATATATATATTTCTGAGAGTATGAGGCTGGATATAACCACACGAGCAAAGCTCCAAGACTTTGCATTAAATGACATGTTATTTCCTGTTGAAAGTCTGATATTACCGCCTGATCCGAGGTCATTTTGGCTCAAGGCTAGTCTCCATCTCCCAGCATATGACAACTAATGCAGAGTTATCAAGCAGCCGGCCTGAAGAAAGGAACAGTTTATTAATGCTGTAGCTAAGTGAGCAGTGATTGCGCAGTGGTCTGGATGCAGAGGGCCTCTCAGAGGTGTCAGGAGTCATTTGAGGGTATACACTCTGAGTCTGGCTAATGTGTGTTCTCACCTCGCTCTGACAAACCAAACACATGTTTCCCTTTCACCTTCAGGCAGCCATTACCCTCTCAGACATGGTAATGTGTCATTTGAGACAATCACGCATAAGCTGAAACACGGCTAACCGAAACTACCGAAGGAATAATCACACTATCAGACCTCAAATCTACCAACACCTAGACGTGTCTGAACTTTACGAAGAGGGAAAAAGTCGGATTCCTTTACTAAAATCTTAGCATTGCTATACGGAAAATCCGTAACGATTGGGTTAAAGCTTCACAAGCCTCCGCAATGCTGAATGCCAAATCTGCAGGGGGTTAAAACGTGTTCCTAACAAGCCTGTGTCTCTCATTATTTATATCACTGACCCGAAGAACGTGGAAGAACTTGCCAGGTGCTATTTCTCCGATTGGGAAACGTTCAGGAGGTGCTCACATTGAGAGTGGACCAGATGCAGATGGAAACTCACATTCTCCTGAAACATTTTTTCACACTTTTTTCTTTCTTTTATAAGCTCATTAACATTAATGGTACTCGGAGTCCTTCGGCTTCATCAGACAGGTGATCTACACGGTTCCTGTGCGTTCATCTCAGCGTGTCACAGCTCATTAAGTCGATTCCCTTCGGCGGATTTTCGGCATCTTGCCAAATAACGGCTTATAAAAGTACTACTCAAAAACACAAGACAAACGGACCACCATCTCACTGTTTTTTGGTCATCCCACCTGCATGGAAGAGTACAACGACTGGCTCAATTATTCCTTCTCGGTATCTATTAACTCTACAGCCATCCACTTTCCAGTGCCTCCGTATCTTTCTGCTAGCTCTGACCGAACAAGTCACTTCCTTTCTCTCGGTTTGTTCCTGATGATACATGGCAGGTTTACAGTCGTAACTTTGTGTGTTCTCTCCTCGTATTTTACACAGACAGGCGCGATTCTGCTATACCGGAGCAGGCGATGAAAGGTTTGTCCACCGACAGCTAGCATATGGCGTATGTATTAGCCCGTAGTACTGTGTGTAAGTGTGTGACACCAACAGATCCGAAAGCTCGAAATATACAAGTTTTTAAACTTGCACAGTTTAATGAAATAAATATTTCATCTGTGCATGAGAGAATGTGTATATGAACATACACTGAACAATACAACTGGATGTACACTTGCCTATTGCAGAGAGATTTTTGGGCGGCTGTGGCTCAGTCGGTAGAGCGGGTGGTCCACTAATCCACTAATCGTAGGGTTGGCGGTTCGAATCCCGGCCCGGGTGATCCCATGCCGAAGTGTCCTTGGGCAAGACACAGAACCCTAAGTTGCCCCTGATGGCAAGCTAGCACCTTGCATGCAGCTCTGCTACCATTGGTGTGTGAATGTGCTCTCATTTGTAAGTCGCTTTGGATAAAAGCGTCTGCTAAATGAATAAATGTAAATGTAAATTAAACCATCTTTCCTGGAAATGAAAAGCAAAGGACAAATGAAGGAAAGAATAATATCATGCAGTCACTTGTAAATGTAAAAATTAAAAAATGATATTTCTGGAAAGCTGCTTTGAGACAATGTACCATTGTAAAAAAGCGCTATATAAATTATTAATTATTAATTATTTCACAGAGGTCAGGACAATCAATCTTCCATCCTGCATTGCCAATAGAAGAGAAGTCCAGAGGACACTGTAGTGTTTCAGTTTCATCCGTAATGCATGGCTCATTTCCATACAGTGAAGACACTGGAAACACTCGCAACAGGGACGGAAAACCTGCATCAAATACACCACTATGCAAACAGCATTAGCTCCAAAAACAGCTCTTCAGAATGCTACAGGCTGGAATGGCTCGTTAGGAAAAAATGACTGGATGCTACAATTTATTGTACTTTCAAAGGCAAAACATGATTCTGTTTCCTTTGCGCTTGTGTTCGTTCACTGACAGACTGAAACCGTTTGAAAGTTTATACATTAGAACAAAGATTAAGCATTGGTCCTCAATAATACAACATGTTTTGGGTATGTGTGTAAATATCTGTGTATTAAATGTGTGTTAAGCGCTATTAAGAGTTATACCATGGGAGTTATACCCAGTTCGGATTGGTCAGAAGGTTGATTGGTTTTCTACAACAGCAGCTGACAGCCGTTCTGGTGGGAAGCGAGAGCACAGGTTTTATATTAATGCTCTCGGTGTACTATGTGATGCTTTCTGTAGTCATACCTTAAACAGAGTCTTGGTGGATTCTCTATGTCATTGTTGATACTGCGAAGTTTTCGGTGTGGAGACATTTATTTTACATTTGTACCGTCACAGCTGAGTAACGGTCAGAGCTAATCGAGCTCCTGTACGTTTTCAGAGACAAGAAAAGTGTTCAAGATGGAGAGTGGATCAGGGTTTTTTTTTTGTCTTATTAACTAATGAAACTAAACTAAACTAAAGAGAAAGAAAAAGAAAGAAGGAAGGAAGGAAGGAAGGAAAGAAAGAATGAGAAAGAAAGAAAAAGAAAGAAGGAAGGAAAGAGAAGAAGAGAGAAAGAAGGAAAGAGAAAGAAAGACGGAAAGAAAAAGTAAAACAAGGAAGGAAAGAGAAAGACGAAAGAAAGAAAGAAAGAAAGAAAGAAAGAAAGAAGGAAAGTAAAGGAAAGAAAGAAGGAAGGAAAGAAGGAAAGAAAAAGAAAGAAAAAGAAAGGAAAGAAAGAAAGAAGGAAAAAGAAAGAAGGAAAGAAAAAAGGAAAAAGAAAGAAGGAAAGAAAGAAGGAAAGGAAAGAAAGAAGGAAAGGAAAGAAAAGAAAGAAGGAAGGAAAGGAAAGAAAAGAAAGAAGGAAAGAAGGAAAGAAAAAGAAAGGAAAAAGAAAGAAGGAAAAAAAGAAGGAAAGAAAGAAGGAAAGGAAAGAAAGAAGGAAAGAAAAGAAAGAAGGAAAGAAAAAGAAAAGAAAAAGAAAGAAGGAAAAAAAGAAGGAAAGAAAGAAGGAAAGGAAAGAAAGAAGGAAAGAAAAAGAAAGGAAAAAGAAAGAAGGAAGAAAAGG
>JAFFST010054795.1:1523-13550 GCA_022414735.1 Noturus placidus | reverse complement strand
TATATATATATATATATATATACAGATGACACATTGTTCTGTGTCATGGGTGTTCATCCCACCAGTACAGGTCCAGTTACAGTACCAGTACAGACTTGTAAACTCTATGTGCTGGCCCAACAATTTACTCACACACTTGATGTCGATTTTTTCTTCAATTTGTCTGTATATAAATTTGTCTTTGTCTGTCCTTGCTTACGCTACTGCCACCCGGTGTTATTGGTGTATTTTAATATTTTTCTACCATTCAAAGATCTGTGTGGATGTTTTCATACTGAAGTCAAGGCATATCACTTTACGTTGAATATCTCCTCGAGCTATAGAAAAATAGAGTTACGTGGCTTGATTTCAAAAATAACATGTCCGATGTTGCTTTCAGACCTGTGGACATAGGGAGCTCATCTTAAACCACTTAAAACACAATATAGCATAACCTTGTGTATATATGCCCAAACTACTTGAGACATACATTTGCATAGGGCGGCTGTGGCTCAGTTGGTAGAGCGGGTTGTCCACTAATCCACTGATCGTGGGGTTGGCGGTTCGAATCCCGGCCCGGGTGATCCCATGCCGAAGTGTCCTTGGGCAAGACACTGAACCCTAAGTTGCCCCCAATGGCAAGCTAGCACCTTGCATGGCAGCTCTGCTACCATTGGTGTGTGAATGTGCACTCATTAGTAAGTCGCTTGTAAATGTAAAAAAAAAAATGATATTTCTGTAAAGCTGCTTTGAGACAATGTACCATTGTAAAAAAGCGCTATACAAATTGATAATTATTATTATATGTGTACTTTCAATAGTTAATTAAAGCTGGTCAAGAAGAATTAAAACAAATCCAAAAACAGACCTCTGAAAGACTGAGAATGCCCAGCACTTCTGAATCACCTTCTGCCCTTTATTTTCTTTATTTTCTGCCTTTTAATTCATGAATCAATAGCAAAGTCTTAAATCTGCATTCTTTATGTGATTGTGCGCACTCCAAGAACCCTGCATATGCACTGAGGGACATGTCCAATTTATGATTGGAAGTTAAAGAGGTTAAAGCTCTTTAAACTAAAACTTTCAACTAAAAAGCAAGTCTATAACTCACTGAAACTATGAAGTAGACATTTCTGTTTATATAATGATTTTCTTTAAATTATTTCTGTTATTTAAAGGATGATGATGGTCATTTTTAAATAATGTTTTCATTAACTTTTTTTAAGGTACAGTTTCTTAAATGGGGTACTCTTATGTTAAATAGGGTACAACTGTGTTCATTTTAAAGCCACTTGTCTACAATTGTATGCTTGCACAATACATGTCTTTAGGAGTGTCGCAGCTAAAATGGCAGATCAGATCAGTCCTGTTATAATAAAGACCATTAGAACATCAACAACGCTTTGAATCTTCCGTTATAACAAAACAGAAAAATATGTTAAAACCCAGACACTAAAAAAGAACTGTCCAAACTGAGCACTCGGGCAAAAGGACCAATTCTAATATAATAAATATACTATTTCTTAAAAAAACCAAAAAACTCCCATTCTAATATATTTAAATTTAATGTTGTAATACATCAACAAGAAAAATAATCACTGGGGGGTAATTACTTTCTGGAGTGACTGTATATGATGGATTGTGTAGACTTAATAAACTATGTCCTATGTTATGGAGTACACCAACATACTGACTCGGTTGGTAATGCAACACTCACGTAAACATACTGAATAGGCCTATACATCCTGTCGTGACAGAATGGAAACAAACTCCAATAGAAAGGGAAAGAGAAAGAGAATCCAATCAATAGGCTATACAGTCTGTTGTTACTATGCACAAATTGTCACCGCCCCTCAACCCCCTCAACTGATGGAAAGGACCTTCTCACAGCAGTTACACTGACATACTGTCTATCAGGCTGGAATTTTTAAACATCACAATATCACACACAAAAAACTCAATCAAAAGTGACAAGGGTCAAAGGGGAAATAAATACACTGTGTATTGGATTATTCAATTGTTGTAATATTGTATCATGTATTGTTATTTTCCTGAGTACTTACCTGTTTATCGATAGAGCTTATCTGTTATATGACTTAGCTACCCTACGTACCTGTTATCCAAATGTCAACCCCTAGTGTTGCATACTGGTCACCTGTAAGCAAGTAGGGCTCTTTTATACTGGACGTATTATCTACTTTAGACTGCCACTTGGTAGGAGTGAATAGTTTTCAAATGCATTGTCAGTCACGTGATCCTTGTTTGCATTGTTGCATTGCGCATTTTTGTTTGATTCCTTAAATACGGCTTTTGAATTTCTTGTAAAGAAACTAATTGCTTATTTGTGCTAATGTTGGCTAATTCCTTTGAATTGCCTTAGTCAATAAAATGTGCAATGTACCTATACACTGACAAGGTGGACTAAGAAGGTAGGTGGGTGGCTGTGGCTCAGTCGGTAGAGCGGGTTGTCCACTAATCCACTAACCGTGGGGTTGGCGGTTCGAATCCCGGCCCGGGTGATCCCATGCCGGAGTGTCCTTGGGCAAGACACTGAACCCTAAGTTGCCCCCAATGGCAAGCTAGCACCTTGCATGGCAGCTCAGCTACCATTGGTGTGTGAATGTGCTCTCATTAGTAAGTCGCTTGTAAATGTAAAATGTAAAAATGATATTTCTGTAAAGCTGCTTTGAGACAATGTCCATTGTAAAAAGCGCTATATAAATTAAATTATTATTATTATTATTATTAAAAAGTGGCCAATCAGTGGCCAATTCAGTGTTTAAAGAATCTTGTCTGTGAAGACATGTTTTGATTTGATATGGTTGATAATGTTCTTTTTCTACAGGGTTCCCAAAATGGAAAACGACCAAAAGTGAGTGATACTTGTGGCTTAAAGACCCGCTGTAATAGACACAGATAGTAAAAGTCACCATTTGTGGTCAAACTACCATATTTTAATGACTTTGTGACAAAACAACCAACCCAATTGACAAAACTGACAAAATTTCAAGACAGGTTTTACAATTTGTGCTATGTTGGCATGATTAGTTGGTGATGTTAACTCACTAGTAGAATGTGTGAAATAACTTTAAGGTTCAACGTGCAAGTTCCTTCTATGTTGTCTTCATATTCAAACTTAGATACCAGTCCATGTTTTGCTCCGAATCGACTGTACCAATTTACATAGAATATCTATGACTTCATAAGTTGATACATAAATTAATGGGCGGCTGTGGCTCAGTCAGTAGAGCGGGTTGTCCACTAATCCACTAATCCTAGGGTTGGTGGTTCGAATCCCGGCCCGGGTGATCCCATGCCGAAGTGTCCTTGGGCAAGACACTGAACCCTAAGTTGCCCCCGATGGCAAGCTAGGACCTTGCATGCAGCTCTGCTACCATTGGTGTGTGAGTGTGCACTCATTAGTAAGTCGCTTTGGATAAAAGCGTCTGCTAAATGAATAAATGTAAATGTAAATTAAAGCAAACCCTTTAAATGAGATAACTGCATTTGTTGTTAAAATGGACAAACCAACATAAAGACCAGACAGCTGTCTATGGGAGAAAAGCTGCGCATTTTGAAGCGGGGAAAATAGAGCCATTGCGCAAGCATTGGCCATAGCATACAACACAACAATACAACAATTTGGAATGTCCTGAAAAATATCCAAGATTAGCCTCTAGCAAAGTGATTGAAAGGCCAAAATGTGGAGAAAGAAAAGATCTACTCATGATCCAAACATACGATTGAGTCAGGCATGGTGGAGGCAGTGTCATTTCTCCTGGACCAGGGTGCAACACATAACCGAACACAAGAGTACATAAAGTGCAGATACACAACAGTGTGAGACGAGTGCAGGACCATAGCGCTGTCTGTATCTGAGAAATCCAGTTCTGTGCTGCAAAAGTTCAAGTTTCTCCTCTGATAATTCTCCCAGTATGGTGTTCTGGACTGAACAGCAGGCAGGCTTTTATATCCCCGTTTTATTGTTGAAGACTGAACATGATGTACTTCAAGTTTATGTCCAAATTCATGCCTGTACACCTGTGCAGAATCTTGCCTGAGGACATAAGCCTACCAGAATGCTACAAACACAATAGGTCCATAGATTCATGATGTTGACACCAAATTCTGACCCTACCATCTGCCTGCCTCAGCAGAAATCTAGATTCATCAGAACAGGCTACATCTTTCCAGTCTTCAACTGTGTAGTTTTGGTGAACCCACTGCAGCCTCAGCTTTCTGTTCTGGGCTTACAGAAGTGGAACCCGACATGGTCTATTGCTGTTGTAGTTCAAAGTTAGACGTGTTGTGCTTTTCTGCTCACCACAATTGTACCGAGTGGATATCTGAGTTGCTGTAATCTGTCAGCTTGAACTAGTCTGGCCATTCTCTGCTGTCCTCTCTCATCTACAAGTCATTTCCGTGTGCAGAACTGCTGCTTACTGGATGTTTTTTCTGTCCTGCACCATTCAGAGTAAATTCTAGAGACTGTTGTGTGTGAACATTACAGGAGATCTGCAGTTATAGAAATACTCAAACCAGCCTGTCTGGCATCAACAATCATGCCACGGTCAGAAACACTAAGATCACACTATTTTCCCCATTCTAATGGTTGATGTGAACATGACCTGAAGCTGCTGGCCCGTAACTGCCTGATTTTATGCACTACACTGCTGTCACACGATTGGCTGATTAGATACTGTAATTGCATGAATGAGTAGGTGTACACATGTGTTCCTAATAAAATGTTCGGTGTGTGTACTGTATGTATGGTCGAATAGGCAAAAATAAGGTTCATATCGGGATATATCTAGATATGAAGACAACATGGAAGAGCCTTGAAGCTTGAAACATAGCGATACTGTACTTTTTCATGATTCTACTAATGAGTCAACATATTGAAAAATTTTAAAGCTTATCTTTGTAACTTTGTCAATATCTTCAATTGGGTTGGTTGTTCAGACCTCTGTGATTTTTACTATCTGTGTCTATTAAAGTGGGGTTCATAAGCCTCCAATGTCACACATGCTTCAAAATATTGCTCATTTCTCCTTTTTGGGAGCCCTGTGTGAAAAAAACTGGCCTTCTGTGATGACCTCTGAGCATATGCCAAAATTCATCAGACTGGGATTAATCTTTTTGAGCTATTAAAATCGTAAACAGCTCTTCCCAGATAATACATTTTTTAATTACCAAAAAATATATCTTTCAGGAGCGTGAAAATATGTGCTAATGTTAGAATTCAGCCAAAATACTTTATTTGGTTTTAGCTCAGAAGAAAATCTGAGACATGCAGCAACACATCATCAGGATTCTGTCTGAATTGACACGGACTGACCCTCCTACCAGTGCAACACCTTCTAACGGCCTCAACATGTCAGTGCCACTGCTGTGATGCAAAGTGTCCACATTACATTACATTACATTTATTTATTTAGCAGACGCTTTTATCCAAAGCGACTTACAAATGAGACACACTCACACACCAATGGTAGCAGAGCTGCATGCGAGGTGCTAGCTTGCCATTGGGGGCAACTTAGGGTTCAGTGTCTTGCCCAAGGACACTTCGGCATGGGATCACCCGGGCCGGGATTCGAACCACCAACCCTACGATTAGTGGATTAGTGGACTACCGACTGAGCCACAACCGCCCTGTCTACCCATATAGTATCTGTCCAGTGGCGGTCCTACAGTGCTTGCTATTCAGTGACAGTGACAGTGCGCATAGCAACAGATGGGATACAGTCAGTAACTGTCCTAAATTTGGCTTGACGTCTCTAAAGTTACATACGAGCTATGATTCAAACCTTTTAGATTGTTTGATATATAATACAACAAACTATCAAATCATATGCAAAAAAAAAAAAAAACAACAAACAATTGCGATGTATTTCACTACCAAACAGGCTCAAAAGTTTGCATGTTCTCCCCGTGTGTCGGGGGTTTCCTCCGGGTACTCCGGTTTCCTCCCTCAGTCCAAAGACATGCATGGTAGTCTGATTGGTGTGTCTAAAGTGTCCGTAGTGTATGAATGTGTGTGTTAGTGTGTATGTGATTGTGCCCTGCGATGGACTGGCACCCTGTCCAGGGTGTACCCCGCCTTGTGCCCGATGCTCCCTGGGATAGGCTCCAGGTTCCAGGTAGAGGATGGACGGATGGACTTACAGGCACAAAGCCAACTGGAAAGTCTTCATCTAGGTGTCAGCTATTGTGAAGTGCCACGATTCTGGCGTTTGTCCTAGTGACATAACATTCATTCTCAAGTTAAATAACACACACTAAATATGTGTCAGTCTGGGAAAACCCGTCCATGTGATCTCATTTGGAAAGGTTCTTTTGTTTGACGCTATACTTTGTTCTGAAAACTCCATTCGGTTTTGTTTTTGCTTTGCCTCAGACCTCTGGAGTTGAGGGTTCAAATCCCACCGATGCGTTCGTGGTGTGTGCGTGGAGCTTGCATGTTCTCCCTATGTTTTGAGGGGTTTCTCCAGGAACTCTGGTTCCCAAAGACATGTTTTTTAGGCTGACTGGCATTTCCCAAATTGTCTATACTGTCTGATTATGCCCTGCGATGGCTGGACACACCATGTCCACGGTGTTCCCATCCTTGTGCCCCAAGCTCCCTGTGATAGGCTCCACCGTGACCCTGTGTAGAATAAGCGTAGGCTTTGGGAGTAACAGAAGACATGTAACGGTGTTACGTAATCCGGATACAAAAAAAAAAACACAGTAACCCTATAATGTAATCAGATTACAGGTACATTTTGTAAAATAAAGAAATAAAATTGGAATACTATCAGGATTTTTTCATTTAAAAGCGACGAAATGAATCTTTCGACATTACACAGTACACAGTCGACAGCTGCTTGATTACAGTTCTGGTTCATGTGCAAATAAATTTATCAAATAAGTTAATTTAGTAGAAATTAACACAACTTTTTCTCTGAAATGCTTTTGTTAGGGTGACCACATGTCCTCTTTTTCCCCCAGACATGTCCTCTTTTTCAGACATTTAAAAAACAAAAAAAGGACGTTTTTAATTCAGTTACCTTTTAATACTTAAAATCTACTGAATGTAATTGCTCTTGGGAAGCCTCTTGACCAATCAGATTAGTGGGCCTGAACTAGCTGGTTGTTGTATAACCAAGATTTCCTCTCAAAGTTCATCCTGAAGTGCAGAGCAATGGTTCCTGTTGCGTCATCAGTGGTTCCTGTTACTTCACCAGTGCCATACTGTGCTGTAGTTGCTGTGCTTGGACTGAGCATTTTTCTCCATAAGTTGTTTACTTTTTCAGAGTTTTAATCAACGTAAGTGTTTAGAAGCCTTGTTATTATTCACATACAACATTTAATCCGTTTACATCGTGTCTCTTTATACTGACATGAATTTATTGCGCCTGGAGTATTTATTTAACTTTTACCGTATTTGTTCAGTGTTCAATATTCATTTCTGATTAATAGTCATGTTGATCCGTTTTTATGGTACTGTAGTAGTGCATAACACCACAGCGGATTATTGGTTTTTAAAAAATAATAATAAATAAATAAATCAAAACGCGGAGTTGTAATATGCTCTCTGCGCGCCACCTAGTGGTCAGTATTAGGAATAGCATCTGTGCGTCCTTCTAGTGAACATAATAATAATAATAATAATAATAATAATAATAATAAATTATTATTATTATCAATTTGTATAGCGCTTTTTACAATGGTACATTGTCTCAAAGCAGCTTTACAGAAATATCATTTTTTTAAATTTACAAGCGACTTACTAATGAGACCACATTCACACACCAATGGTAGCAGAGCTGCATGCAAGGTGCTAGCTTGCCATTGGGGGCAACTTAGGGTTCAGTGTCTTGCCCAAGGACACTTCGGCATGGGATCACCCGGGCCGGGATTCGAACCGCCAACCCCACGGTTGGTGGATTAGTGGACAACCCGCTCTACCGACTGAGCCACAGCCGCCCTTCCATCCATCCATCCATTCATCTTCAACCGCTTACTACTTTTCAGGGTTACAGGGGAACCTGGAGCCTATCCCAGGGAGCATGGGGCACAAGGCGGGGTACACCCTGGACAGGGTGCCAGTCCATCGCAGGGCACAATCACATACACACATGTTCATCTATTTAGGTCTACTACAGTCCATTAAACTTGAGCACTCATAAATATATTAGAAGAGCGATTCCACGGGTTGAAAATGTACAGAATGTGTTAGTAATCAGATATTTTCACTGATATGTGCACAGAAAGTTACGTAACTTACAAACTGGAACTATTGTGAAATGTTAAACCGTAACAGTTGCTTTATTGTTGTTGAACCCCCCCATCCTTAAAATTCTTCCCACAAACATTCTACACCATTTACATAACATATCCATGTTTGATTTTAAGTGGCAATGAGCAAATACACACTGCCGGTCAAAAGTTTGTGGACACTCGACTGGAATGATCTTAAAAACCTTTCATCTGATGGTGTGTGATTAAATGTTTGAAATCGGTGTCGTAGACTCAGAATATAATCGTGCCGACGTATTCATTTCTTTCAGTAGAAAACATTTAATAAATATTTATTTAAACGGACGACTCGGAGAGAACTATTCCGAAAAGCAGCCAATAAGAGTCTAGTGTAAGTGTGAACTCCTTTGATACTGTTTCATCCTTTAATACTGTTTAATCTCAGGGAAATTCCTCAAGAATCAGTTGAGAAAATGCCAAGAATACATTTCTAGGCGAAAAGGGCGTCTACTTTGAAGATGTTAAAATACAAAATTATTTTTCATTTATTAAAAAAGTGGGAAAAAATAATAATAAAGAATTAGTGTGTCTAAATTTTGACCGCTAGTGTATATTATCACACCCAACCTCCCAATCTTGACGATGTATCAACACTGTGCTCTGCTAGTTATTTTGTATCAGGATGAACATTATGGCTAAGGTGTGTCTGAGTGATTTTGAGGAGTATGCCAAACAGCATCTGTCCAAATCTGTCTGGGATTATTACTCCGCTGGAGCAGATGAGTGCTGCACCAGAGATGACAACCTCCAGGCCTACAAAAGGTATTTATGTCAATGCCTCACATTGATGAATGTGTGTTCACAAATGCACATGTAAGAGACTACCTACTATTACTGGACCAGCTAGCTTACCTGATGATGCATAAACAAATGAATCAAATCTATCAGCATATTTCAGAAATAAATAATCCAAAAACTCTTCTCATTGTCTCGGTTGAAATCACCACCAGGATCCGTTTAAGGCCTCGGATCTTGCGGGACGTGTCCGTGACTGACACACAAACTACCATTTTGGGCACTAAGATCAGCTTTCCTGTGGGCATTGCACCTACTGCTTTCCACTGTCTGGCCTGGCCTGAGGGCGAGTTAGCCACTGCTAGGGGTAAGTATGAAAATACAGACATTCTTGGGTAAAGTCACGAGCATTTAGTGCAATTAAATGTATTACAAGCTTATCTCCATCCTGATCTTAATCTGGTCCTGCAGCCACGGACGTTGTGAACACCTGTTATATTACCAGCACTTACTCCACATGCTCGGTGGAGGAGATTTGTGCAGCAGCTCCAAATGGCTACCGCTGGTTCCAGCTCTACGTGTACCGTGACCGCAAACTATCGGAGCAGCTGGTGCACAGAGTGGAGGCGCTTGGCTACAAGGCCTTAGTGCTCACAGTCGACGTGCCATACACTGGAAAACGTCGTGATGACATCCGCAACCAGTTTAAGCTCCCCCCTCACCTGAAAGTGAAGAACTTTGATGGCATGTTTCAGGTGATGATGTACTTTTCTCACACATACTGATTTATGTTTAAGCTACGTTTAAATTTTGTCCCATCAGGTATTGGCCCGTTAGTGGTTTTTTGTGTGTGTGTGTAGTTGTTTTGATGTTTTTACACGTGTTATGTTTATTGTTAAGACCGAATGCGTTCTCGTACAGGACACTGCAGAACCTGAAGAGTATGGCGTTCCGTCCTGCACGTTGGACCCGTCCATCAGCTGGAACGACATACAATGGCTGCGGTCTCTCACCCACCTGCCCATTATCATTAAAGGTATCCTGACCAAAGAGGACGCAGAGCTGGCTGTGGAACACGGTGTCCAAGGGATCATCGTATCCAACCATGGAGGCAGACAGCTGGATGGGGGACCAGCGACAGTAAGAAAACACACTGATTTTTAGTGGTTTTATAGCTTATATAACTTCTACTTTACAATGCAGATTTTTAAACCGCTTCTTTGTTTCCAATTCTAACAAGCTCCCTTTCCCTTCCTATTTTATTCCCTCTGTCCTTGTCACCTGCTCCTGCAAACAGATTGACTGTTTGTCTGAGATAGTGGATACAGTGCAAGGCCGGATTGAGGTGTACATGGATGGAGGGATTCGCACAGGCAATGACGTGCTGAAGGCCTTGGCCCTGGGAGCCAAGTGTGTGTTTATTGGAAGACCTGCAATCTGGGGCCTTGCTTACAAGGTAACTGTGTGTGTGTGTGTGTGTGTGTGTGTGTGTGTGTGTGTGTGTGTGCGCATTTGTTGATGTCCATGCTGGAGTTAATGCTAACAATATAGCTATGAATATTGCCGACTACTGTTTTGGACAGGGTGAAGACGGTGTGAAGGAAGTTCTGCAAATACTAAATGAAGAGTTCCGTCTATCCATGGCCTTATCAGGTACTAAACCTCAAGCTCAGTGCATTCTCAGATAAAAGATGAATGACTGTACACCACATTTTTGTGTTTTTTTTTTCCTCATTCGGCGTCTTTCTTGTCTTTTCAGGTTGCAGGAATGTGGCCGAGATCAACAGGAACCTCATTCACGTTTCTAAGCTCTGATCGAATACAAGAGAACTAAGGGCAAGATCAAGATAAGCTTCAAATCAACTCATTCTCTATACGATATCTTTAATGGCTAGCTCGTCTCTCAAAAGCCGATGAGCACAGAATGGATGTAGTCAAACGGTTCACATTATATTATAGTTTATTCAATCAACTATGTACATGGCAGCAACAATACTTTACACGAAAAAATTATTACATATGATTAAAGAGGCATTTCATGTGTTTGTAAGTTAACGGATGAGTGCCTTCTTAGCTAGCTATCACAAATAGCAGATATGACTATTAGTTCTTTATCAATGACATGAAAATATGACACCTCGGCGTCAGGTTGGTTGGTTGGTTGGTTGGTTGGTTTGGTAGCAGGAGATCATGAAGTTTAAAGATTAAGGGTGGGTTGCACCAATAAGGATTAAGCTTAAATCTAATTTAAATTAAGGTTTATCTAATAATTCTGTTGTACGAAACTTTAAGCCTTGTTTAAAATACGCAGGCTTACATTTAAACCATTATGTTAATCCTGGATTTAATTTCACAATAAAAAATCGAAACATTTAAAGTTCACGATCCCTTTCTAGCCACTCATGTGAAAGAGAAAAGAGTTATATTGTTATAGTAGTTACACCAGAGAATCCGTATATTTCCACGTTTACGAAATCTGCATGTACTGCCGCAATATTCTCGATGGCGAATCCATCATGTTGGAGAAAACGAATCGTAAATGGAGGTTTTAATCGCAGGTTAGAATTCGAATCCCCGACTTGTTAATCTGTGTTTAAAATGAAGTGGTGCAACTCGATTTAAAATAAATCCCAGATCAACAAATCCTAGATTAGTTCTAAACTCTGCTTAATTTAATCCTTATTGGTTCAATCCACCCTAAAAGGTTCAATGAAGGTGGCTTGTTGTGGTGGTTGTATCTAGTTGCGCAGTGTTTTATCAGTCCCTCCAGGATTTTGCGATCGATGAAATGAACACAAATTCAAGGTTATTCAGCCACATGGACATTCAGCCAAAGCCTCTCTTCGATTCACATGTGTCGAACATGCGAGCGCTGCGAAAGACAATTTTGTGCAATTACAATTCAAGTACCGTATTTTCCACACTATAAGGCGCAGTCTCAATGACTGGGTCTATTTCTGTACTTGACCAATACATAAGGCGCACCGTGTTATAAGGCGCATACGGTTGTTA
>JAFFST010054794.1:761-20545 GCA_022414735.1 Noturus placidus | reverse complement strand
CCTGACCCCGCCTCCTGTCTGACTCCACCTCCTCTCTGATAATGTCTCATCCCTAACTCTGCCTGACCCCGCCTCCTCTCTGAGCTCCTCTCTGATGGTCTCATCCCTAACTCTGCCTGACCCCGCCTCCTGTCTGACTCCACCTCCTCTCTGATAGTCTCATCCCTAACTCTACCTGACCCCGCCTCCTGTCTGACTCCACCTCCTCTCTGATAATGTCTCATCCCTAACTCTGCCTGACCCCGCCTCTTTTCTGACTCCACCTCCTCTCTGATAGTCTCATCCCTAACTCTGCCTGACCCCGCCTCCTGTCTGACTCCACCTCCTCTCTGATAATGTCTCATCCCTAACTCTGCCTGACCCCGCCTCCTGTCTGACTCCTCCTCCTCTCTGATAATGTCTCATCCCTAACTCTGCCTACACTCTGTCTGCCTCATCCACCTCTCTTAATTGCATTCTCTCTGACTCCGCCTCCTCTATGACTCCGCCTCCTCCAGACGGACATGTTGACGCAGGAAGCAGCCATCCAGCAGATCCATGACGCGAAGTCGATGGTGGAGAGCGACCTACAGCAGAAACTGGAGGAGTTCGAGGAGGAGAGAGAGCAGCTGCTGAGAGCGGCCAATAAGAGCGCAGCACTCGAGAGGGAGCTAGAAGAGGTATACAAACACACTGCGAACACACACACACACACAAGTGTAGCATAACCTGTAGCTTGGTGTCCTCCTCCTGTCTTGTCCAGGTGAGAGTGTCTCTGTCGCAGAAGGAGGCTCAGCTCTCAGCGTTCCAGCGTGAACACGTGGACCTGATGAAGAAGCTGACAGAGACTCAGGACGCTCTACAGGGAAAGGAGCAGGCGCTGCAGCTGAGGGAGGCGCGCTACGAGCAGCTGCAGGCCGAGCTGGTCGAGCTGCAGTCCGACTCCTCCGCCCACGATGAAGAGCTGCACTTCCTGCGCAACGAAAAGATCGTCCTGGAGGTGGCGCTGCAGGCAGCGCGTGCTGAGAAGAGCCGGCTGGATGACGGGGCAGAGAAACTCGGACAGGACGTGCTGGACTCGTCTGACGCGCTCGAGCAGCTCAGACAGGAAGTGCAGGTCCAGGCCACGCAGGTGAGTGGCTCAGACCTGAACCATGCGCAAGAAATTCAAAAATCCATAGAAATCACTTCCTGGTTTCATTTTCTTTATGTTCTAGATCGAGTCGTTACAGCAGGAGAACGTCTCTCTGAAGAAACAAGCTCAGAAGCTGAAGGAGCAGTTCAACCAGCAGAAGGTACGTCTATCAAACACACAAGCCCTTCCCACCAAACAGGCCCCTCCCACCACCACCACCACAGAACCTGTGTCTTGCTCCATGTTGCCCCCTGCAGGTGATGGTGGAGGCGTACAGGCGAGACGCGGCCTCTAAGGAGCAGCTGATCACGGAGCTGAAGGCGACCAAGAAGCGTCTGCTGTTAGAGGTGAAGGGGCTGAAGGAGGAGGTGCTGCAGGCGGAGCAGGAGAAAAGGAGTGCCGAGCTGGAGCAGCAGCGCCTCCAGCAGGAGGTCCAGAGCGTGCGGCAGCAGATGAGAAGCCTGGAGGAACATCTGCAGGAGGTGCAGAGCGAGAGAGACCAGCTCGACACGCAGCTGCAGGTACACACTTTTTTACACAGTCACACACTTACACACACTTCCTGGTGTCTACCAAGAGACCATAAGTGTGTGTGTGTGTGTGTATGTGTCTTCCATCTAGTCTGTACAGTTTGATCAGAATCAGCTCTCTGCAGTCACCGAGGACAACGAGGTCCTGCGGAAGAAGGTGGAGGAGATGCAGAACGAGGCCAAGAAGTGAGTCACATGACCCTTCAGCTGTCCGTACAGAAATGCTAACATCTCTAATGATCAGTCTATAGCTAGTAACTCTGCGCGTTTTCGCCTGGGCTGCGGTGTCTCAGGGTGATTTCAGAGCAGAAGGTGAGGGTGAAGAGGTTGGGGACGGATTTGACGAGCGCACAGAAGGAGCTGAGGGTGAAACACAAGGCGTACGAGAACGCCGTGAGCATCCTGAGCCGACGCCTACAGGAAGCGCTGGCGGAGAAGGAGGCGGCCGAGGCGGAGCTGGTGAAACTCCGAGTGCTGGTGGACGAGGGCGGGAACAACCAGGCTCTGCAGGTAACATGTCGATGACGTTAATTGTCAGAGGGAGTAACGCAGGCGTTCTGATTGACCTTGCTGTGTTTGGGTTCACAGGCGAAGTTGGAGGTCCTGCAGGCGGAGCTGAACACTGTGCTCAAGAGTAAAGCCCTGCTGGAGAAGGAACTGCAGGAAGTGATCAGTCTGACCAGCGCCGAGCTCGAGGAGTATCAGGAGAAGGTGCTGGAGCTGGAGGACGAGGTCAGCAGAGCTCCGCGTTCTTCCAGGTGTTTAAGTTCTCCCGAGAGTTCCTCTTTAACCGCACTTTTCTCCGCGTACAGCTACAGGAGTCCCGCTGCTTTAAGAAGAGAATCCGCCGCTTAGAGGATGCCAACAAGAAGCTGACTCTGGAGCTCGAACACGAGAAAGGGAAGCTGACCGGACTCGGGCAGTCCCACAATGCACTGCGGGAGCACGCTAACGTCCTCGAGGCTGCGCTAGCCAAGAGAGAAGCTGACCTGGTCCAGCTCAACCTGCAGGTCGGATAGGCGACACGTTATCCGATCAATTGTTCACCTTTCGTATGAAGGGCTTGTGTTTTTTAAACGTGGCTCTGAATTACGGTTAAAGGTCCAAGCCGTGCTGAAGAGGAAGGAGGAGGAAGACCAGCAGATGAGGAACCTTGTCCAGACGCTGCAGGCTGCTCTCGAAAACGAGAAGATCAAAGTGAAGGAGCTGACCGAGCAGGTAGGCTGATTCATTACCGTCTGATCTCACACAATAGTTCCAGTTCCATTCGAACCTATTTTCCAAAGTGTCTAATCTCAGAGCTTTTATTCAATACCTACCGTATCGTGTCTGATCTCGCTTAACAGGTCATTTCATCCCAACTCATTTCGGTTAGTGTCTAATCTCAACACAAGTCACAGTTCATTAGTATCTGATCTCAGAGTCTTAATTACAGTGTCCGATCTCACATAAATCACAATTTCATTAGAACCCCTTTTCATTAGCGTCTAATCTCAGACGTATTCATACCTTGTAGTTATATTAACACGCGACTTTATTGTTTCTGATCTCACAGTACAGACAAATGCACCTTCACTAGAACTTTTTATTTTGTTGCCGTCTAATCCCAAAGCATTGATCTACTCCGTGTAGTGCTGTGTCTGATCTAACTGAGGAAATGGTTTTCTTTACTGCCGGCGTTTTTAATGGGGACCTTACCTCATGTGCATTTATTCTTTTGCTCTCTCTTTTGTGTCTAATCCTATCGAGTGGATCTGACGTAGCCTCTGATGTAGAATTCCAGAATGTTCTATCCTGTCCAATTCATCTGATTGGATTTGATTGATGTGTACACTTACAGAGGTGTACCGTATGATAATGTGTGTGTGCGCGCGTAGGTGGCCGAGGCGAGGCTGGAGGCGGCTCATAACCGCAGGCATTACCGTGCGGCCGTGCTGGAGCTCAGCGAGATCAGGAAGGAGCTTCAGACCAAAGAGGAGCTGCTGAGAACCATGCAGGAGGAGGCCAGGAGACTTGAGTACGTCCTCTCTCTTATACACACACACACACACACACACACACACACACACACACACAGCAGTGAGATTAGACCATGGCACTCGTATCGTGTAGATTAGACTCGTTGTTGTTGTTATAATACATTAGGGGTAGGATTAGGGTAATTATGAAATGGAATAAATATTGTATCGCGATATTTATAACGGATGAAGACTCATTTACATACTGCTACCTTCTGCTCCGTCTCACTAATGTTCACAAATATCGCAGTAATGATTTAACAAAGATAAATCAGGCAGTTTTAGGAGTTCTTTCATTATATATACAAAACTGTGTGTGTGTGTGTGTGTGTACGGTGTTTGTGACCTGCGTGTCGTGTCTCCTCAGGGCTCAGGACGCTGAGCGCTCTCAGGACGTTTCCCGCTTCGAGGCCGAGCTGGCCGAGGCGCGCACACAGCTGCAGATCTTGCAGAAACAGCTGGATGACGAGCTCGACAAGCAACCGCTCACTAACCAAGAGGTACACACACACACACACACACTCACACACTCACTCACTCACACACACACACAGTTTTATTTACATAAATTAATCACTCGCACACCTACTCTGTTATGGTCTGTTGATATTTTTGCAGTCACTGGGGTGTGTGTGTGTGTGTGTGTGTGTGTGTGTGTGTGTGTGTGTGTGTGTGTGTAGGTGGAGGATCTCAAGTGGGAGGTGGAGCAGAAGCAGCGGGAGCTTGATGCACAGCGCCACCAGCTGGAACTCTCAGAGAAGTGTAACCAGAAAGAGCTGGACACCATGCAGGAAACACTGCAGGTCTCTCACACACACACACACACACACACACACACACACAGGCTTAAAAGCTGTTGTTGAGGATTTCAGGATGTTGCTTTCTTTGTCAGTGCCTGTCTAACTGTGTGTGTGTGTGTGTGTGTGTGTGTGTGTGCGCGCGCAGAGGGTGCGGGTGGAACTGGAGATGGTGCAGGAGGAGCTGAGCGGCACCAGGAAGGATAAGTTTGTTCTGCAGGCGAAGGTGGGCGAGCTGAGGAACAGCATGAAGAGCCTGCTGCAGCAGAACACGCAGCTCAAACAGGAGCTCAAACACACACGCAAGGTCAGAACTCTGTGTGTGTGTGTGTGTGTGTGTCGGCGTGCTATGTCCTTCGTGAGTGCCAAAACTTTTGAAACAGTTCCCTGTAACCCGTGTTGTTCCTCAGCAGCAGCGGATAGAGGTGAAGTGTGACTCCGCCCCTTTGACGCCGGTGAAGATTCCAGATTGTCCCGTTCCCGCGTCGCTATTGGACGAACTGCTGAAACCGGCCGCCTCGGTCAACAAGGAGCCGCTCAACAACCTGCACAACTGCTTACGACAGCTCAAGTACACACACACACACACACACACACACACACACACACGCCACGTTAGGTCACATCCATCATCTCCATGTCTCTTTGTCTCCAGGGAGGAGATGGACAGTCTTCAGAAGCAGATGGAGGAGCACACGGTCACCGTGGCGACATGGGTCACGGCAGAGGAGGAGCTTCAGAGACTCGGTATCCACGACGAAGGCAGCTCGTCCACTAAGGAAGAGGAAACGCAGCCCGAGCAGATGGTGTCTTTGTGAGAGGGACACGTTTCATCTTGACGCGCACTTTTTAAGGACCGGTTTTATTATTATTTTTCATTTATCAGATGCCCATATTTGGTCGTGTCACTTTTATGTCTTTGTTGTTGGACCTAGTGCTTTATTTGTTTGTGTGTGTGTGTGTGTGTGTGTGTGTGTGTGTGTGTTTTCTTCTCTAATGTTGTCTTTTATTTATATGGTGGAAAGTTGGAGGACTGTTGCTAGAATTCACCAAAAAAATAAATAAAAATGGTCATGGCGAGGGGTTCAGCGCCCGGACACGTCGGTATTAGCGTTCCCTTCGGGACTAGGCTGCCTATGTGGGATGGAACTTCTGCTCAGGTGCGACGGAATAATATCGTAAGACCGTGATGAGTCGACATGAATGTTTGGACACGCCCGGTCCGGTTCTGATCCGAGAGCACCCGTTCAAACGCGTCGGAGCGAAATCGACCCATCAGCGACGCTGTAAGCGGGTCGTCGACGCCCGCCTGTCGCTGAGATTTCGCCACAGTGTTAGTCCGAGTCCGAATGTTGGCGCGGGTCGTAGATTAAAGGGCTGAACAATGCGTAAATGCACCGTATCCATGACGACGGGAGCTCGTCCGGTAACGAAGACTGTAACGAAGTTTTCTTTTCTGTAAATGTCTGTCGGTATGAGGACCGCTTTTATTTTGTTTCGTTTATTTATTAGATTATTTACATGTTTTGTTTCATTACGGTTTATCGGACACCCATATATGGTCGTGTCCCGTACACGCTGTACCACGCGGGTCAGGAATTAAAGGGCTGTAAAGACCCCAAACTTTCCTCCCTCCCCGCAGTCGTGTTTCAAACTCGTCTGAAGCCCCGCCCTCAGGGAAAGTCACCCCGGCGATGCTCTCCTCACAACGCAACACTGCTGAACGTTACAGGGTCGAGTCTCACTGGTGTTTCCCTTTCATTCTCTTCTTTCTGTCTCTCCATCCATCCTTTCATCGCTTCATTCTTTCTCTCCTTCAGTTCGCGGAGTTGCTGACACGCCCACTTCAGTTTGCGCTGTAAAACCCGCCCGCTTCTCAGGACGGCGGTTTGGGGATGTGCTCGTGCAGCTCGGCGTTTACGTATAACACACATAATATCCAGCTTCGGTGTTTAAACGTGAGAAAGAAATACAGCGTAAAGGGGGGGGGGACCCGAGCGCTTTAAAGTGTGCCGTAAATCCGCTCTCCGGGATCGTGTGTACGCATCGGAATCCCATAATGCAACTCACTGACTGTAATTTAGCGATTTCCTGAGGCTCCAGCGTCAGACTGTTTATAGCTGCTATAACATAAGCGAGAACTGACTGTCCGTGACACCAGACGTGACCGTGACACCACACGTGACCGTGACACCACACGTGACCGTGACACCAGACGTGACCACACGTGACCGTGACACCAGACGTGACCGTGACAACACGTGTTCGTGACACCAGACGTGACCGTGACACCAGACGTGACCGTGACCACACGTGACCGTGACACCAGACGTGACCACACGTGACCGTGACACCAGACGTGACCGTGACAACACGTGACCGTGACACCAGACGTGACCACACGTGACCGTGACACCAGACGGAACAGTGCGTCGTTGTTGAACTAACCGAAGCGCGTGTAACGGTGAGTTTCTGTGGTGTTAGAGGAATAAAACACCCCGCTTCGTCACGCAGCACACCGCCGTCGATCCCTCCAGCGTCACCACACGCTGCGCTTTATTCCTTGGTTTATAGCGAGCATGACGCTGATGAACTCGGATATCAGATCTATCTATCTATCTATCTATCAGCTGCAGCGGCACTTTAAAGCTACGGAGTGTAAATTATTATCCACTGTTAAGCTTTAAAAAAAAAAGAATAAAATAAATAGCGTAAGAACTTCCAGTCGTTTTATTTCTGCACGTTTTAGTGTCGTGTCGGTTTTATTTCCTCGTTTCGGTTTGCTCCGCCTCCTCGGGCGCGCTGCAGGAGCAAACTCGCTGATCTGCGTACGACGTGACGTTCGGACTCACGGGGACGAGAGCGCACGTCTTCACGTCTTCTTGGGACGGGGAGTGACGCCGTTTTATGATTCCTGGTGTGAACGTTCTGTCCGGCGCGGTGCGACGTCTCGCCTCGTTTAACGCGAACGCTGTTTTTTGTTGAATTAAAGAAATAAATAAGAGACAAAGTAATAACCGTCATGTTTGGGGAGGGGGGGGGGTCAATAATTTTGTTATTGTTGCTGTTTGTTGAACGTGCCGTAACTGAAGAGAGTGTGTGTGTGTGTGTGTGTGTGTGTGAGAGAGAGAGAGAGACGTATTTCACTGCACCTTATGTTTCCTGATTGAAAGACTGCTGGTTCTGGCTGCGCTTGAGACCCGGACTGAATACACTTGGGTCACGCAGCAGTTGGAGTCGCGTCAGTCATTTGTACACTGATCCTCTTTACATTACACACTTCTTCTCCTTTACGCTCTCATCCAGCAGCACACACTCGTTCTGACGGCTCCTTCTCTCACACGCTCTGCGTTGTTGTTTTTTTGTTTACAGGAACGTGTGTTTATATTGAGATCATGTGACTTCTGATCGACACGAATCTCATTGATTTCTCAGTGAGGCGGGGGGTGAATACTTCTGTGGTGTCGGAAAGTGCTTAGCATTCTCCATTAAAAGGTACCCGTGTGCTGGTTCAGCTGTTCTCCGGTCAGGAGCGGGTCATTCCTGTGGCTGAGGGCAGGACGGAGGCGTGGTGGTGCTGGGGGTCCGTGTCCTTCACAGGAGGCTCGGTCCAGGTCTCGGACAGAACGCAGTGAAGTGCCTTCACAGGGTTCAGGGTCAGTCCGTGAGTGAGTTCAATCCGATGTGGACAGAGCCATCGCTTTCTTTTTCTTATATATTTTTTTACCTTTAAAAGGTGCATTATGCAATATTTAAAACAGTCTGTAAAATATTATACAGTGGAGATAAAAGTTTACACCCCCCTGTTCACATGGCGGGTTTTTGTGATGTAAAATAAAGAACCGTATCAGAAGCTTTTCTAGCGTTAGAGTGAGATTGGAAGCTGTTAATTACAGTGAAGCACAAGAAGAATGATTTTGGGGGGAAACGTGTGCGCGTGTGCACGTGTGCGCGCCCCTAAACTCCGACTCCGCTGCAGCAGCTGTAGATTCTCCCCCAGCGGTCCTAGTCCGTCCGTGTGGAGCGTCTTCACTCAGCAGTATTTTACCATTCTTCTTTCTTACTGTCAGACGGGCGGGGCGTGTCCTGTACTCCGCCCTCTTCAGGTCACCACACACGTCTCTGATTGGATTTAGGTCTGGACTCGAGCGTGTTTAGGTGAAGCCGTTCCGTTGTTGATCTGGAGGTGAGAGGTCGGGTTTCGTTCCAGAATTGTCTGGTGTGTTTCTCCTCCACGCTGATTAGAGCCGCAGATCCAGCTGAAGATCTCTCAGCACCAGTTTTCTCCTGATCTTCTCATCAGTGTTAGAGGGACGTCCGGTTCTTAGTCGTGTCCCCGTCGTGCCATATTCTCTCCACGTGTTGATTATCTCTGGTGTTCCAGGGTGTCTCCGACGCCTGGGTGATATTGTTCAGATCTTTGAGGCCCAGGGCTTTTCCAGTTGGATGTTCCCAATTATAAAAGGGTGTGCAAGCTGAGTCCTGGGAGCTTTGTGTTTTTATTGTATTTTAGAAAATGTTCAGACTCGATTCCACTTAGTTTCATGGTTTTTACATCACCAAAACCTGCCATTGTAACAGAGACCTCTGGACAAGTAGTTGTCGAAGCTCATCAGGCTGGAAAACCATCTCCTCCACACTACAGTCAGACAGATCGTGTAGAGATGGAGGAAACTCAAGACCATATTACTCTCCAGTGGAGTGGAGACCAATAACGATCACTCCAAGAGCAAGATGTGTCCGTGAGGTCACAAAGGAACCCAGAGTAACTTCTAAGCAACTAAACGTTCAGCTGCAGTTCTTGCTGCACACGGGGCTCACAGCAGACACTGAAAGCAAAGGCTCACTCACAGATCTGTAATATTGGATCATTGTCCTCAATAAAGAAATGGCCGAGTATATGTTTGTCTCATTTGTTTAATTGGGTTCTCTTCATCTACGTTGACGGTGTCCGGTCATATTTATACTAAACTTTCACACATCGCTGTAAGACCTTCACCAACACGATTTATTATGTAAAGCTGTCGTTCAAACCGTTTGATGGATTTTGTTTGCAGGCCTGTCCGAGAGTAACGTTTCTAATTCTGTGTCCAGCATCGTGTCCTTTATCAATTACTCCAGCTTGAAAACCACTGCCAGGATTGATTTTAATTTGAGTCTGTTAACTCCAAGGAGAATTATCTGGCTGTGGCGGGGTGCCAACTGATTAAAGGATGTTAGGGTGGGTCTATAAACTGACTGACAGGCGGCCCATTTTGGACTGTAATGTAGCTTTATTATTGTTTTGTTCTTCTTTCTCAGCCATATAACACACTTGTGCTGAGGCCATGGCTAAAACCGATGTTTATATCCATGTTAGAATGAAGAATACGTTTAAGGCCGTGTTAAGATGAGTTTGGTGTAATGACGAGCCGCGACCAGAGGAGGCGCAGGTGAGTCTTGAAGGGAAAGCGTAGCGAAGAAGAAGGTTCCGGAAGTGAGCGTGTGTGCGCTAAGCGTGCTCTCTTGTCAGGTTCAGCCGGTTAGCTTTGCACGCGCGTGAGAGCGCATGTTTTCTGCATGTTCGCGGTTTAATTCGGACCGGACCGGGTTTGTGGACGTTCTGAGGAATTTCCCGCCACATTTTAGAACACACGGAATAAAGCGCGGATAAATGTGGTGTCCAAGGTAACGGACCCAGAGGACTTCCGGAGGAAAGGTGAGCTCTACCGGGGCGGTTCATTTGTACGCGTCGTATCAAAGAGTTCAAAAGATAATGCTTTGAATCGGATAAACCGCCGCTCGAGCTCGCGGGGCGCGCATGCGCAGGACTGCCGAACGCGAGGCGTGTGCACTGCGCATGCGCGGGGCCGCCTGTAAACAACGCGCGTCACAGTGTGTCCTTATTGCATTGTGCGTCCTTCCTGAGCAGCTGCGAGCGCATCGGAACCGGATGTGTGTGTCCGCCGTGCAGCACAGGAGCTGCGAGCGCATCGGAACCGGATGTGTGTGTCCGCCGTGCAGCACAGGAGCTGGATTCAATCCGGCCTGAACGGTGAGGAACGCTCACAGGGCCGCCGAGCAACCGGTACCGTCACCTCCACGCGCACAGACGCGCTGTGTGACGTTCCTCTGGGTGTGACACGTCTGTCTGTCTGTCTGTGCTGAACTTCTCACACGTCTCACACTCATGCAGCTCCTCTTACACGTCTGTCTGATCTCAAACGTCTTCTCATGGACGTGTGCAGCAGATGGTCCACAGTGTGCACTGTACACCAGGTCCATCAGTCTGCTTACGGTCTCTCTAAAGGTTCCAGGAGTACTCCGGCATCTTATCTCCTTCATCTCTCTCCACTGCATCGGAGCGATTGGCTCGGAGAAGGATCTCAACCCGGTTCCTCGCTCTGAGGAAAAGCAGCACCTGTTCAATAAAGCCGTGAAGACGCGAGAGGAAGTTCTGCTTGTTGGCCCAACAGTAGAAAGTAGTTCCGGGTTCTTTACACATTCATGAAGGCTTTTTGGTGGTGTTGGTACCAGAACCATAATTCTTCCCATCTCTCCAACCGAAACTCGTGTTTCTTATAAAAGAGCTGCGTTTAGACTCCGTGCGTGCGCGTGCGTGTGTGTGTGTGTGTGTGTGTGTGTGTGTGTGTGTGTGTGTGTGTGATGTGATCCGATTTCCTTTTCTCAGCAGCATGGAGGCCGCTCTGACCCGGCTGAAGTCTCTGAGTGACGATGAGCTCAGGGAGGAGATCCTCAAAGCGAACCTGAAGTGCGGCCCCATCACGGCCACCACGCGCACCGTGTTCGAGCGCAAACTCGCCCGCACCCTCGCCGGGAACGCCGGACTCTCCGCTCCGGAATCCGGAGGCTCGGCCGAAGACGGGGAGGTCGGGTACCATCTCGGTCTCAACCCGCCGGAGGAGGAGCCACTGAGTGAGAAGAGCATGTCTCCGTCACGGCATGACGTCCAGACGCCGAACAGGACGCCTCTGACCACGCCCACGTTCTACTACGGAGTGTGCCCGCTGTGGGAGGACGTGTTGTCCAGACACGGTGAGACCTCCTCCTCAGTGTTCATCATTGTTGAGTCAGAATGCGGCGTCGCCGCACGTGATGGTAACGCACGTGTGTGGTGTGGAATTGTGTGCTGCAGAAAGGGTTCACGTGTACACGGATAAGAAGGAGGCTCTGCAGGCGGTGAAGACGATGAAGGGCGCTCGGTTCAAGGCCTTCTCTATGCGAGAGGATGCTGAGAAGTTCGCCAGGGGACTCTGTGATTACTTCCCCTCCCCGAGCAAGTGCGCCCCCTGCGTGTCGCCTGTGAAGACCGCCCTCGTGTTCGGCAAAGGTGAGACGCACTTCCTGTTCCTTCACACTCGACTTCTTTCCAGCGTTCAATACCCACCTCTCTCTCTCTCTCTCTCTCTCTCTCTCTCTCTCTCTCTCTGTCTGTCTGTCCATCAGAGGGCTCGTCTCTGGCGGAGACGGACGGGATGAACCGCGAAAAGGCGAACAGCTTCAAGAGTCCTCGTCCTCAGGACCTGACGGCGAGGCTGCGAGTGTGTGTGGAGCGAGGCGACGAGGTTGCCTTCAACGAGCTGGTGTGGAGCAACCCGCGCTATCTCATCGGCTCTGGAGACAACCCCACCGTGCTGCAGGTCAGAGCGCGCTGCGTAGTCAACACGCTCCTCGCCGTATTCGCCGCGGTAGTGTGTCTGCTGTTTTTATTGCACTTATTTACTCGATCTCGAAGTCTTCATGTAGCAGCGGTTACTGCTTTAGAGAAACATTCCTGCACACTCGGTGTATCGGGGTGACCTCCAGATGTGACACTGAACTGAGATAGACCCTCGACGCCCTTCCGGCGTCGTTACGGACTCGGAGGGACCCGTCTCTTTTAGGTACCGTTACGATGAAGCCCGGAGTGGTGTTGACGTCGGCCACTGGAAGTGCTGCTGGGAAATGTCAGATGTTGCAGTCCTCTCGTTCCTGGCATGGCGCACCTCCCTGTTTGTGAGACCCAACAGCTGGGGGTTTGATCTATTTTTAGACGGGTGATATGATCAGTTGGCTGACTTGACTGCAAGCCCAGTTGTGCCAACCGGTGGGCATTTTAGCTTAGCGTAGCTTCTCTGCAGTTGCGAGGGGAAGACAGACGTATGCCGTACGTCTCCGAGTAGAACACCACGGTGACGTTTGCTTCAAAGCGGTCCACCTGGGCATGGAGACATCTCAGCTGTTCCTTCAGTACGTGAAAGCACCTCGGACCTCACGGCAGCAGTGAGTTTCCTTCCATACGCCAACCGATTATGGATCAGTACCATGCTGAACAAGGTTATGTTTATTTTACTTGATTATGCACCTAAATAAGTCCAGGTACTTCCTGCCCCTGTGCAGTCTCCAGTCCTCCCGCTGTTTCCATCACACTGTGGAGCTGGTGAAGGCACCCTGATGGAGAATAGGGGAACAGGTCGGGAACTGCTCGCTGGCAGTGCCAACTGCAGGAACTTACCTGAGTGGTGGATTTTTGGACGATTGTACTGCACAAGCCTAGTGTAAACGTATGTAAAGTACTGCTGGATACTGGGGTCGTTTCTTACATGGTTTTACGTGTGTGTGTGTGTGTGTGTGTGTGTGTGTGTGTGATGTAGGAGGGCTGCAGGTATAACGTGATGCACGTTGCAGCGAAGGAGAACCAGGCAGGCGTGGCTCAGCTGCTGCTCGACACGCTGGAGAATCCGGACTTCATGCGCCTCATGTATCCCGACGATACGGAGCGCATGCTGCACCAGCGCATCCACTACATCGTGGACCTGTACCTCAACACGCCCGATAAAGCCGTGAGTCGTGATGCGTGACGTTAGCGTCGTAGCGCGCGTGTGTGTGTGTGTGTGTGTGTGTGTGTGTGTGTTTTAACCATGGTTTGTTGTGTGTTCAGTGCTTCGAGACTCCACTACACTTTGCGTGTAAGTTCGGTTGTGCGGCCGTGGTGAACGTCCTCTGCTCTCATCCTCACATCGACAAGCACAGGAAGAACAAATACGACCAGCGACCCTGCGAGGTGCGTTTACCCAGAGTGCTTTGCGGCCTGTAGAACACGGTTGTGTGTGAAACGTCGCTTTCTTGTACCTGCTGCAGTCTTCTAGTCGTGTCTCTAATTCCAGATTATTTGCGAGCGAATGAAGGAAAAAAACAAAATCCCAGACATCAAGCAGAAGATCACGGAATATCTGGAGGGTAACCATGCAGTTATTTATTTATTTATTTATTTATTTATTTATACACGTGACTGCTTTGATGACGTTCCTGAGCCTGTTTCTGATTGGTCGTAGACCGGTGTTACGTGCCCCTCCTCCGGGCAGCCGATAACTCCGCCCAGCCCGTGATCGGCGCCCGCTGGTCACCTGAGCCGACGGAAAACCGCTCACCGCAATTACCCAGAAGCCCCTGGGAACCCGTGATGGCGGTGAGGGCTTTCGCCGGCCCCCTGAGCCCCTCTAAAGTGAGTCGAATCACAATCTCGCGGTCTTTCTCTCCGCACAGTTGCGTCTCTCTGCTTTTTTGCGCCTCACAAAGATCTCAGCGTTACAGCGCTGTGTGTATATTTGTGTCCGTCAGGCGGACGAGTTCAGGCGTGTGTGGAAGACGCCCCCTAGAGTGCGGGCGGAGCATTTCCACCACATCCTCAAGTCAGACCCGGAGCGTGGAGCGGAGCGAGTCGGCAGGTCAGTGAGGAGAGAGCGTGTGTGTGTGTGTGTGAGAGACAGATGTATATCTGTATATCGTACAGTTAGCCTCACCGCACTGTGTGTGTCACTTGTAGAGACCTGGCGCATGAGTTGGGCCACCCCTGGGCTGAGTACTGGGATTTCTTGGACAGTTTTGTGGACTTGGTGTCAGTAGAGGGTCTGTGGCGATTGGAGGAGTTCCTCAGCAAGAAGGACTTCAGTGAGCGCGCTCAAGACCAGGCTGGAGAACTCAATAACAGCAACAAGTTCAAAACTCCGTCCCCGGGTAAAGAGAACACACACACGCTGGAGAGATGGAGGTGGAGGGACGTGTTTTGTGCTTGCATGTGTGTGACGTGTGTGTGCGTGTGCGTACGTTTCAGGAAAGCAGAAGTTGTTCAGTAACTCTGTGTCGGTCGGAGCGTTCCTGGACGAGACCGATATCTCGCTGGAGGAGATCAAGAACCGACAGAACGCAGCGCTCACCAGCATCTCGTCCTCCTCAGCTTCCTCCTCCTCCTCCTCTGCCTCCTGCTGCTCTAAGGAGGACCTGGGTGGGCGGGGCTTCCACATCCTGCCGGTCTCACAAGACTCCGCCCTGATCAAGCCACGAAACCCCGCATCGTCCTGCCCAGCATCGCCCATCTCCAACCTGATGGCAGAGTTCGAGCGTATGACGCTGCATGACCACCCGGTGGGAGGTGAACAGGAAGGGGCGGAGCTTTTGAGTGCGAGTTCGGACGAGTATTTCCTGGCGCAGGAGAGCATGGAGGAGGAGGAGCAGCGAGCGAGGACTCGATTGGGATCAAACAGCGAGCGATTGCTCTGTTCGCGCTCCAGATCATGGGATCACGCAAGCTCCGCCTCCTCCTCCACCTCTGGATCTTATAGATCATTGGACTGTTCGAATGACCTCATCCTGACCACGCCCCCTCGAATCAGGAAAGGGCTGTTCATTGATGGGTGAGTCAGCCAGCCAGCCGTGGGCGTGGCGTTGTGTGTGTTGTGTTGTGGGTTAGTGTGTGTTTGACGTTGACGTTGTTCTCCTGCGTGTCTCCACACAGAGACGCTCCATCCAGACTGGACCGTGATGTTTTTGCTGCAGTGGGAGGAGTCGAAATTGACCCGCTCAAATATCCCAGCATTCACAAGTGGAAAAGCACCATCGAGTCGTACACCAGCGCAGAGATGCGGAGGTGTGTATGTCGGCCACGCCCCCTCCACTGCCTACACACATTGGTACTAAGAGTGTGAGAGCAGCTTACCACCACGCTAACTTGCTACTAGGGATGTCACAATACCAAAAATCTAGTAGTCCACCAAAAGGAGAGAGAGAGGGGGAGGGGAGAGAGGGGGAGGGGGATCTTAGTTATCAACACTGTCTGACAGTGACTAATAAGTGTTAAGTACTAATAAGTGCTATGGTACACACACACACACACACACCTTACACTCTGAATGTACGCATTAGTATAAATGCAGTGATCTGGGGGGCGGATATAAAGAGTGATTAAATCATGGCGATGGGAGTAATTATTCGTGACATCACTACATGTATGTGAGCGACTCGGGCTGAATGGAGGTGGAACATTAGGAGTTTAGAACACTGCAGTGTGTGAGAGTCGTTAATAAATGTCCGTCACGAACATGACATGGAGCGTCACGCTCGCTGGTTTCACGCCACAGTGCAGCTGCTTCAAGCAGAACATCATCTATAATTATAATATAATTCAGGTGCTTCTCCAGATGTTTCCTCACTGTGTCTGAAGTGAACCAGCTGTTACACACATCTGTTGTGTAGATTTCCCTTGTGCTTGTGCACTGACTGCGTGTATTTGCTGCCCCCATCAGGTCCGGAGGAATTGCAACCTCGGTACCTTCATTAATAACGGTACCTACAGTACTGTCACGTTGTAACAGTGTTGGTCCCGAAGTATCGGTTCTCATTGACATCCCTACTGGCTACCACCACATGCTAATAATCGTGTGTGTGTGTGTGTGTGTGTGTGTGTGTTGCAGTTGGCAGACTCCGGCTGTGTTAAAGACTCACTCCAGACTCCAGTCTTTGACTCCCGGTTCTCCTGCGAGTCGTTACAGTCCGGCCCGACACGCCTACTCGCCGGACTGCACCAGTCCCGGACGCTACAGCCCCGCCCATACCAGCTACATCCAGCGCATTCGGCTCAAGCACTTGGGAGACTCGCCGATTTAACAAACGCTTGGCGTGGACTCGGCGTCTGTCCGTCTCAGACACACGGAGCTCCACCGCTGCAGCAGAACTTTACTGCGGGAACAGAACCCGTTTAGAGTGAACAGAACTGGTAGGCTGTAGTGTATATTTTTAAACCGTTGTCCTTCATATATATATATATATATATATATATACTTGTGTGTGCGCGTGTACGTATGGATTTGTATCCGTAATTATTTATGGGTGATGCAGAAATATTTAAATTCACACGGTACTCAGACCCGTTTGAGAAATCCAGCTGAATAAAGGAAGATAATGAGTGAATGGTTCACGCGGTGTAACTCAGTAGCACAACCTTCTGTGGAGAAGAAACGGAAAGTTCCGGGTGCTGGTGTCCTCCTGGTCCCTCACAGCGCCTCCTGCTGGTCAATAACTGGAGCACAGTCTTATGGAGTTTAATTGCAGTTCAGTAATAAATGTGTTGAGCGTGGGGTACTTTTGACACGCACAGTATTGTTGTAGTGGATGGGTGTGGCCTGTGGTAGGGGGCGGGGTTATCAAAACCAGCACAACAAATCACACACCCGTGACTCTACTGCTCTTTTTCCAGCAGCAGGCCACGTCTAATCCGTCCCACAGGAAAAGCACATTTTAATTACAGGTTTTTATTATTATTATTATTCCGGTGTGGTCCTGAGCTTGGGTAGTGCCTTTTGATGTTGAACACACACACACACACACACACTCTGAGCACGTCTGTGTGGAGACTGTGGTGAAGGTGTGTGTGTGTGTGAGACGCTTGTTGTTTTAATTCTCGTGTACGGTCTCACCCTGTTGCATGACCCGCCCGGTTTTATTTCTCAGCTGAGGACAAAAGTTCTTTGATGTACTACTGAGGAACAGAAATAAAGTGCGCAGCATCTCCTGAGACTGATGGTCATGTCTTCATTCAGATGGAGGGTGTGTTTACTGTGTGTGTGTGTGTGTGTGTGTGCACCCCCCGGGTCTGATTACTGTGGCGTGTAGACACGTGTGTGATGTCACAGTAAAGTGGTCCAGATGACGTTCACGTGAATGAGACACAGACACACGGCTGAAACCGAAACTCCACTTTAATCAAAGTCACAACAAAGAGTCCAGACATTACAGGCTCTAATCCGGGCCTTGTTCTCCTGATCCGTACACGACATCTCACACACCTCGAGTGCTGGCTTCCAGAACATCTGGATTTAAGGTCGAGGTGTGCGCTGATACTGACCGAGATATGACACATTAAACATCTGGATTAAAACTAATCACGGAACTGAAGGAACGCTGGCAGGAGCGCGAGATTTGGGATTTTCCCCCTCGCCGCACGTTCACGCTCCCTGAAGAGCATGATGGGATTGAGGGACACACGAGCAGATCTCCTGATCCACATCAAGGCCTCTGGTGTTTTATGGGTTTTTGCACTTCGCGGTTTAAAAAGAACGATCAGGAGTCAGTGTTTAAAGCCAAATAAACACCATGCTGGTCTTCTCTCGCTACTGAAGAACAATCAGCAACGCTTCATCAGTAACCCAGACTCGTACTATACAATATAAAACACCCATACACACACACAACACACACCACCACCACAACACACACTGGAGGAGTTACGCGGAGGGGAATTCACGACAGGGATCTGATCAGATGAGCCACAGGTCCGTCACAACGTGCTGAGGAGATTGAATCGCTTCAAATGGTACAAACTTCAGACCAGGATTCGGGTTTGAACGAAATCTGAACTAGACCGGATACCGTGAATCAGAATCGGATCAGAACCGTGTAGGCACCAAAACGGAATCCAAACATGAGTTGAAATGACTCTGAACCCGAGTCAGAGTCCAAAAGGAAAAAGAGAGAAAAACTGAACCAGAATCCTGAATTCTGTACAGGCTGAGACCAGGTTCTGATTCGGACGGTTCTGGTTCAGAAGTGGATCAGGGGTGTCAGGTGCGCGTCACTTTGTCGGGGGGCATGAAGCCGGAGTCTCCCAGCGCTCGCAGTGCCACCCTGCCGCTCGGACGAATCGTGAGCCACGTGATGCTCCCGTTATTCAGCCCCAAACGCAGCCAGCCCTCAGGAGGAAACTGCAGAGCTCTGAAACACACACACACACACACACACACACACACATATATAAATAAACCAGCTTCACATAGAAACACAGGAAGCTCTGAAGGAATCGGTCGGTGTCGTTCATTTAGGAATCACAAAACTTACAAAAAGCACCACAGTGAATCAGAATCATTTCATCTGAATCAGAATCAAATCAGAAGAGACTCCGGTTCAGAATAAAATTAGAAGCTAAAGTGCTTTAGAATACACTTCAAATCGAATCAGATTCGAACTGAATCTGAATCAGATCAGAAGCGACTCAAAACTGAATCAGAAACTAATCGGAACAAAATAAGAAGCTAATCAACGCGAAAATGGTCCAGAAACAAAACGGAACCAATTCAACTGAATTCCAGACTCGGTAATCTGGATTACATTAGGTACGGTTAAAAGCATGGTCTAAACCCAATCAGTACGAGAGTCAAATGAGAAGGGAATCAGAAGGAGAGTCAAATGAGAAGGGAATCAGAACGAGAGTCAAATGAGAAGGGAATCAGTACGAGAGTCAAATGAGAAGGGAATCAGTACGAGAGTCAAATGAGAAGGGAATCAAATCAGAATTGAATCGGAATAAGAAACAACTGATAAAGACTCGAATCAGACCCGGATCAGAGACACTGTGTTTGTTGATGGCGGTCATGACGATCACTTCTATGAATTTTTTTAAGAAATTCATGGTCATCGACCGCCACGTTTCTATGGAAGCCACACGCGTGCACTCACACACACACACACTACTGGGTGGGATGTATAAATCCCTGATTTATACACACAAATGTACACACACACACACACACACACACCTGCACACAAAATAGCGGATGACATTAGCGTGACAGATGATGATCTCGTAGCTGTCCTCCTTCTGCTTGGGGTCGGCTCGGTGGATGTAGCGCCGGAACGCTGCCTCGATTCGAGCGCCATCCTCGTGGTACTGCTGAAAGCGAAACACACACAATCACATACACACACACACACCTCACGGGACACAAAGCCGGTGTTCACACACTCCTGAACCGCTCAGCTAACAGACTAGCAGTAAAATACAAACTGATTTAGATGAGATCTGAGCCAAGAGACTGACATCACACACACACACACACACACACACACACAGCTCAGAAGTTGTCATCACTTTTGTATTTTGTAGCAGCATTTTATATACATGTCATGGATGCAACACTTATTTATAATCTCTGTGTGTATGTGAGAGAGAGAGAGAGACAGACAGAGAGAGAGAGACAGAGAGAGAGACAGAGAGAGAGGGAGAGCGAGAGGAGGC
>JAFFST010054792.1:6010-21010 GCA_022414735.1 Noturus placidus | reverse complement strand
TTCAAATATTTCTAACGTTCGTCTGCCCGCACGCAGATGCAAATTGACCAACAGGTGGCACCGCAGAGCGGAAGGTCAGCTTTCGGGTCAGCCAAACCAATTAAAACCCTGCTCCTAATGAGTCCTTCTTCTGTGAAGATGATGATGGGGGAGTTTCACTCTGCCCCTCGGTCTCCACCACCCCAAAACAACATCAGTGCCCGTGTTGTGATTGATCACGCCGTGCCATGTTTCAGAGGGATGTTGTGTGCTGATGTCCAGAATCCTCATTAAGCTGGGCGCTTGATTGGCGCGGCAGTCATTCCAGTCCATCTGTTAAAGTTGCCTTATTTTTCCCCTCCTCTCACATGTATTCATTGCTTAATGATCACACGGGGCGTCTAATGAGTGAGGGGATGAACCGAGATTCATTAAAATACAGGAAAGCGAAAGGCTAATTACTGCCATTTCATATCTTCTTCCTCATTAGGCTGGCCTCAAGGTTCCGGGGAGTGGCACATAAAATCTGCACGTAACAAGGAGATGCGCTATAGCAGGATGTATAACCGTGGAGATTGCCGAGTGTGAGGGAGGGAGGACAGGAGTGCACATAGGTGCTTATTTACTCTATTAAACACCAGTCTCAGAACCAAGGTCTCGCAACAGATCAATGAGGTGCAGATATTTCTGCCTCATTAAACTAGAAGTAGACCAGGTTGCCAGGTTTGCCCTGCGTGACAAAGTTTGCCTGATATGAATCAAAATGGCTCAGAGTACGTTTGAACAAGACACTACAATATTGTGATTAGATCTTTGCTTCCATGCGTAGTTCAGCTGCAACTACATGGAGCACCACAGAAGAACCAAATGTGGTGCGTCATTTGGTCCATAAGACGACATGATCGGAATGAAATTCCCAATCCAGACCTAAACAAAACATGGAGTTCCTGATGTTCCTACGTTTCATTTCAATCAGCTGGACTTCGTTCTACTGTAAATCCAAGACCAGCCATGGAACGCTTTCTGCTCGGTATCGACCACTTGGGATTGCCGTGTTCTCTTTTCTCCTTCTCCTTTAAATCAAAGTATGCCATCACAGATGGGAGTCCTCAATGTATTTTCTGGAAACGTTGAATTATATTGCGCTTAAGGGAAGATGAAATCCCCCTTACAGACACGGCGGCGAGGGAAACAAGGAGAGACAGAATAGCCTTTGGCTTGGCTGTCTTTAATGTGTTTTCACCTTAGAGGGTTAGACGGTTGCTCAGAGGTTGGAATGACCGCTGTTGAAGAAACATCAGGCAAATCATCTTGGACATGCATTAAACATGGAATTCATTCACTTCCTTTTTTTTTCTTTCTTCAATAACATTTTCAATGCAAATTTGGATGCAAGCATTCCTATCGATGAGATTTTTTGCCTCTAATGTTCACTCATTTTGCCTTTTTACCTGCACACACACACACACACACACACACACACGCACACACACACACACACACTCAGATTACTCTGATTGAGGATATGATCAGCACTAAGAGGTGCCACAGGCAGCATTAGCAGCTTAGCGCCCACTGGCCGAAAGGGACCGAAGGCCGAAGTGAGTGAGAAGCATAAAGAGACTTCATTACACTCCCAGCTACAGCGCTTTGGAAAAACATGACTGTAATCTGCACACAGAGGCGAATCCTCACGCGGCCAGAAAGCCGGAGCGACCATGGCCGATTTGCAGCACTAAATAACCGTGACCAATTACGGCCTCCCCACCCTCACACACACACACACACACACACACTTTCCTAAGGCCCAACATGTGCCGCCATGGTGCCTCCCTCACCAACCATAATCCAATTCTGGTGGAATGTCTTACAATAATGATACCCTGGAAAGCTTTCCCACCTTGGCCTGTGTTCTTCCATTAGTCATGCATGCAGGAGAGAGAGAGAGAGAGAGAGAGAGAGAGAGAGAGAGAGAGAGAGAGAGAGAGAGAGAGAGGGAGAGAGAGAGAGAACGCTGATTTATTCAAGTGCAATTTTGCTCCTTTTTGCTATCTTGAACTACTGTGACCTTTTTCTTTGAAGGAGATGAGAATAGAATGGTGATAAACACATGGGTAAACACGTTCTGTGGTTTATTACGTTGTAAAGCACTTTTTGAGCATATCTAGAAAAGTCGCTTGCCTTTTTTTACTTGCTTATATTCCCAACAAAATGTCTGTGTTTATGTGAATTAGACTTCAATGAAGGATTAAATATTACAGCACTGACCTTTAAACAGTACCATAAGACAATCTGAAGAAGTCTCTCACTTGCATCAAAGGCCTAGAGGTTTAAACCGAGCATTGCATCACAGTATCTCTATCTGCTGAAAATGCCCAGTCTTTTTTGCTGCTGCACTTGTCGTTGTTGTTGTTGTTGTTTTTGCATTTGATTTATTTCATTGCAACAACAACAAATAAATAATCTAGAAAATTAATTGCTGCCTGAATACAACAGCTATTTATTTTGTCCAGAAAAGCGACCCAAGATATTCCTAAGCAGCCTCGAACATACAGGTGGGCAAAATTCCAAGAATATATCACAATTCTTACCATGATAAACAATAAGGTTACCTAACAAGATGCACAAGACCAACAACAACCAAGCACAGAAGTCAATAACGCTGAATGTGGCTTTATTTTATGGCTAAATGGTGCACTTATATAGCGCTTTTATCCAAAGCGCTTTACACTGTGTCTCATTCACCCATTCACACACACACACACACACACACACACACCAATGGTAGCAGAGCTGCCATGCAAGGCGCTAACTTGCCATCGGGAGCAACTTGGGGTTCAGTGTCTTACCCAAGGACACTTCGGTATGTGGAGTCACATGGGCCGGGAATCGTACCGCCAACCCTACAATCAGTGAACAACCCACTCTACCACCTGATCCACAGCCGCACAGCTAATTATATTTTTTATTTACATATTTTAAAGTTGATTTTTTTTAACTAGTTTTCGAAGACAAATCTTATTATTGAGTTTTTCATATTCTGGTTACTGTGGGATTCTGGTCCCTATTAAGAGGTCATGATGTTGTTGTTAAATATTTATTGAAATACAGGCGATACTGAGAAACTGATATCTGGAAGGACTTTTTTTTATGAATAACAGCATAACATATCACTAATCCATTGAACTCACCTGCAATGGGTGGTCCAAGCAGAACCGGGCAGCACTCGAAGATCGTGACAAGTCCCACGGCACTGGAGAACCTGCTTGGTCCTACCACATCCATGAGGCACTCGAAGAGCAGGGCACACACCATGCCATACACCACTCCATAACACACTGCATAGACCACCAACCCCCAGTAACCGGAAGCCAGAGGGCACAGCAGGTGGCACACACCATTGTAGGTAATGGCGAAGCTGAAGAGGTACTGGATCCTGGGCCTCACGCGGGCGGTGTTGGCGAGCAGACCTGTGCCTGGCCGGGCAAACATGTCCACGAACGCCAGTGCAGAGAGCAAGCTGGCAGCCGAGTACTCGTCCATGCCACGGTGCTTGGCATACGGTGCCAGGAAGATCATTGGGGCAAAAAAGGCAAAGAACATTAGCATGTTTCCTATTAGATAGATGATAAAACCACGGTGCCGGAACAGAGACAGGTCCATGAAGCAGCTGACACTATCCAAGCAGCTCCTCTTCGCTTTGGTTTGCACCTGGGTTCCATTTTCACAACATTTTGGCTTCACGGCTCCATTAGTCTCAGGTCTATGAGGGCCACCTACTGATGGGTATCAAGAAAACATTGGTTGAGAAATCTCTCAGAGATCTGCAAGTATGCGAAAATGTTTATTCTCATGACAGGAGTCTTGTGTAAACAATCACACACACTTGCTACGATGTCAATGATGCAAATATCCTACCTCTTTTGCACAACAGCTAAAATTCCCAATCTTCTCACCATAAAGCTGACAGGATAACTATTCACCACCCACTACGAATGCCCTGGAACTTCTACTGTTCTACTGCATTATCATGAGCTCACTAAACCCTGGAAGTACTTGAAGATGTACCGATAATAAAGCATGCAAAGAGGGATGGCAATATTGGATGGATCATGGTGATGACAATGTGGGAAATTTGAAAGACTGGAAAGAGCACAAAACATGACCCAAAAGCTGTAATATCAGCAAGATAACGAACATCCCTACCGTCATTCAGAGGTCTCATTAGTGATCCCGCCACACAGCAGTTCAGCAGCATGGCCCCGAGGATAGAGAAGCTTCCCCTCCAACCAAAACACTCGAACAGGAACTGGTTCAGCGGTGCCAGAGTGCAGAGGAAAACTGGACTTCCTGCCATGGCTAGGCCATTGGCGATGGGCCTCCTGACCTGGAAGTACTTCCCAATTATAGTCAGGGATGGCTGGAGGTTGAAAGAAAGTCCAAGACCTGCGGGAAAATTAAGATGGAAGTTAACGCGAGCTCCATTTTCTGAGCCGGTACGGCCATTCACAATTGCACCGCTCCCCATGATTAAATTAAGGCCAGTCCCACTCAGTCCGCATTAGAGTTCCATCTCATTTCACATTGCCGACTAAAAACTCATTAACGGACCCTGAAATAATTTCTCAAATGAATCTACAAGGTAAATGGTAATAAATTAGACTCTCTTTACCACAGAAAATCCAATTTAATGCTGTCTCATTCTCTAAACGAGTATCTTATTCATTGAACAGGATCGTGCAGGAAGAAGGAGAGCTCTAGGTAGGATTGATATATTCCCAGTATTCAGAAATCTGCAGGATGAAGACTTCATGCTCCTTTGCTGCGTCTCATTTGTTAGAGTTGCTTTTAGAAGAGCTAAGCAAAAATTCCTCTTCCGTTCGGATTTAATTATGGTTTTATACCTGGAGATTTGATGAGGATTGCCGGTTATGTTTTAATACATTCAGAATAATTACCCGCTAACAGATCAAGGGAATGTGGCTTGGTTAACAGTACTTGCTGTGCTGTGGGCTGGTAAATGTCAGTTATTCCTACAAATGAGTAGTTAGAACCAGTATATGATCCTCGGTTGGGTTGCGTGTTCTTCATGCGTGATGAAGTCTCTATTGGAGACCACAGGCCGCTTTCCGGTTGCTCGGAAGGTTGTGCGTTCAAACACCAGTACCACAGTGATTCCATTGTTGTGCGCTTGAGCATGCCTATTAAACTTTACATGGCATGGACCATTACAGATTAAATTACAGTCATGTTTTTGAAATTTTTGAACAAGCAAACATATTTTTCTGTGGAAAAAGTAACCTAGTATTTGGCCTCAGGAGCTAGTATTGCCTCCATTAGCTGAAATAACGCCTTGTGGGCATTTTGCATAATTGTCCAGCAGTCTTTGACATCGGCTTGCTAGAATTTGTGACCACTCTTCCGTGCGATATTCTTTCAGTTGCAAGATGATTGAGGGTTTTCTTGCAGGTACATCACATTTCAAATCCCCCCACAATATTTCAATGGGATTCAAATCCAGGTTTCGACTAGGCCAGTCCATAATCCTCCATTTCTTCTTTTCGAGCCGTTCCTAGGTGCTAGTGCTAGTGTGCTTAGGATCATTATCCTGCTGAAAGGTCCACTATCGGTTCAACTTCCAGACAGATGGCCTCACATTATCTTCAAGCACACTTTGATATGATGCACATCCACCACTGTTGCTTCACAGTTGGTATGAGGTGCTTCTTCTGATAAACTGTCTTCAGTTACTGCCAAACAAATCTGCTGTTACTGTGGTCAAACAACTCTATCTTTAATCCGTCTGTCCAGAGCACATTATTTACATTTATTCATTTAGCAGACGCTTTTATCCAAAGCGACTTACAAATGAGACACACTCACACACCAATGGTAGCAGAGCTGCATGCAAGGTGCTAGCTTGCCATCGGGGGCAACTTAGGGTTCAGTGTCTTGCCCAAGGACACTTCGGCATGGGATCACCCGGGCCGGGATTCGAACCACCAACCCTACGATTAGTGGATTAGTGGACAACCCGCTCTACCGACTGAGCCACAGCCACCCTATTATTATTCGAAAAGGCCTGGTCTTTGCCTATATGCTCATTGGCAAACTGTAGTATTGCGAAGGCTTTTTCCTGGTACGCCTCCCATACAGGACAAATTTGTGCTATCTCTTTCTGATTGCAGAAGCATGCACTTTGACACTAACAGTTGCAAGACTTCCTAACAGATCCTGTGATGAAATGTTGGAGTTCTTGGAGACTTCTTTTCACATCAGACGATCTGTTCTTGGGCTGAATTTGCTGGGACGGCCGCTCCTGGACACACTGGCAGTCGTTTGTAGATTATTTTCCACATAGTGGACCGATGTATTACAAATAATTTTGGAGATCTTTTTAAATCCCTTACCAGACTCATAGTCATTCACAACTGGAGGCCTTACGTAACTCTCTAGATCTTGGCATGACGTCACTACACACCTCAATAACAAAGGGAACACCAGACACTAGATATGATGGGTATAAATAAGGCCGGTTCTAATCACTGGCACCCGATCTTCAACAACCGATTCTAATTTTATGGATTTGAAGGTGTGATAAATGTAGAGGTGTACTTACTTTTTCTATGTGATTGATTTAAATTGTGAAAATTACTACAAAACGTCAATTTTACGTCATCTGAGTGCATCACCTTTATTAATAGGCACTCTTTCAAAGAGGATCGAATGTTCGCTTGTCCAAACATGTCCCAAAAAAAGCCAACAATTTCCATAGGGTGTACTTAATTTTTCACATGGCTGTATATTAACCAGGCATTTCATCAGCATGGACTCTACAAGACCGTGTTTTCCAATCTTGGTGTAATTTGATACGTCACAAACGTGTCATTTGTGTAATGAATCTGCTCACCTCTGTGGGCTCACCAAACTTTGCAAGTATCTATAATTGCCTCACTTATACATTGGTCCTGTCTTACACTGTCCTCCCTTTTGAATGCGTACTGTGTATAAATGAATGTAAAGTGTTAGTAAATTCAGACGATGTCCTGGAGGGACTGTGACTCTGTCTGTGATGAATCTACAGAAGAAAAAAGTTCCAGGTTACAATGAATATCTCTAAGTGTATGTCTCAGCTGTCACAGTGATGAATGAGAGGAATGAATTCTCCAGACCTGGAATACCTTAGCATGTGCCCGAGGGCCAGAAAAAACCAAATCTAAGACACATCCTGAGCTTATAAAGTCATCACAGTCATTTTCAATAAAGACTTTTAATTTGGTCCAGTGTAAGCTTAGTCCCCATGTGGACCTTTTGCAGAAAGCCTTACCGCATTGATGGTGACCTCAAAATAATAAAAAGAAACCAAGAGGGTCATTGCGAGTCTCAGTAGGACGTCCATGCCCACTCCATCCCACACATAAATCCTCCATGGCAGACTGGTGCTGGGTAATGAGGCTCGCTGGGCACATGCTCTGGGTAACCAGCTTGGCACGTACAATCCGTCCCTTAGAGGGACGAGCCAGGACGGTGCAGACTTAATTACACCCAGAGAGAGAGAGAGGCCGAAACAGTGAGAACAATAGACAGATAGAAAATCAGAGCCTGGTTTGTGAAAGAGACATAGAAAGACTGTGAGGGGAAAAGAAAAGATAAACGCCGCTTGTGGCAACAAAGACAGCGAGACATAAAGAACCAGAACAAAGGACAAAGAATTAGTGAACATGCGAGTTGTCCACAGAGTGATCGCTTTTCCCTGAGGCGTGACCCGAGAGTGAAACCCGAGAATCCTACAGTCCAGAAGACCGATAAACAAGTGGAACTCTGGTCCTCCCCTATACGCACTCCAATTACACGCGCTCCAGAGAGCTCAACTTCGACTCTCAGATGGACAAAATCCTAATGGAAAGATCTGATGACGATGACAGAGCCGGGCTGTGGGTCTGGGGGTTCCTCCGGCATCATTTGAATTCAATGGAGTTTGTCTTGTATAGTGCCTTAAATTGTCACAAAGCAGCTGGAGAGAAATCTTGGAAAACCAGATGCAACATTAGCAAGAAAAAAAACCCTTGAGATGACAAAGAGAACAAGAAAAAAAAAAAAAAGAGCATTGATGACATGTAATTTTCATTCTATACCACAACAGTACTGAATGCTCAAATCTGATTGGTCAGAAGGTGTTGCCATGACTGGTTTATATGATTGCATTTCTTACATTTATTCATTTCGCAGACGCTTTTATCCAAAGCGACTTACGAATGAGACACACTCACACACCAATGGTAGCAGAGCTGCATGCAAGGTGCTAGCTTGCCATCGGGGGCAACTTAGGGTTCAGTGTCTTGCCCAAGGACACTTCGGCATGGGATCACCCGGGCCGGGATTCGAACCACCAACCCCACGATTAGTGAATTAGTGGACAACCCGCTCTACCGACTGAGCCACAGCCGCCCGGAGTGGGCACGGAGTGGGCATGGACGTCCTACTGAGACTATAACGTATTCTTCTAATAGAATTAGTTTCCATAGTAACAGCAAATTCATAGGGACTCCACGTCAACAGATTATGCACGAGGTTTTTAAATAGTTGATATAGTGAAGTTTTTGTATTGTTGTTGTTTAGACGAGACATTTTAGGAAGTCTTCTTAAGGAGTGTCAGCAGTTTGTAACAGTGCACAGCTGTAACTTTTAGTTTTCTGAAACATCTTCAGTTTGGAGGATTTGTGCTGTCTGTGGTTTCTAGGTAACATGACACACAATGAACAATTGCCCAAAACAATTGGGCAGCGTGTTAAAGGACCCAAAAGGATGTAAAATGAACATTGTATTTCAGCACACGGGAAGGAGAGGAGTCGTTTCAGTACCTCCGATGATCCCGATACATAAGTACAGGTGTGTGATGGTGGTGCTGAATGAAGCCGCCACCATGGAGATACTGCACATGAGGCCTCCTGTGATAACCACAGGCCTGCTGCCATAGCGGTTCACCAACACACTGCTCACTGGACCTGGACACAAACAGACAGAAAGAGTGTGAAATAATACCGGTAGGGCTTTAGAATGAACCACATTATAAACGTGGTCACAGTTTTTTTGGATTCCTTCATTAGATAATCAACTGAAAAACGACTGCAATATCGGTGGCCTTGATATTACACATTTTATACTGTCTGCATGATTACATACACATCTGGTGTATTACTCATTTATTTACATGATTTTTTTATGTTTTCGTCTTGTTATAATTCACCTACTATTGGTAATTAATTAAGGAAGAGCTAATTAGAGCTAAATTCCCCCCTACCACAATACAATATAGTGTCACAAATATTTCTCAGGTCCTTTTCACATGTCTTACTCAACAGTTCTAATCCTAGCATATTTAACATGAAGCATTTTCTTAAAGTTGAAGTTGGAAATCCATCCATCCATCCATCTTCTACCGCTTACTCATTTTCAGGGTCACGGGGGAACCTGGAGCCTATCCCAGGGAGCATTGGGCACAAGGCGGGGTACACACTGGACAGAGTGCCAGTCCATCACAGGGCACACTCACACACACATTCATACACTACGGACACTTTAGACACGCCCATCAGTCTACCGTGCATGTGTTTGGACTGGAGGATGAAACCGGAGTACCCGGAGGAAACCCCCGACACACGGGGAGAACATGCAAACTCCGCCCACACATGGCCCTGGCGGGACTCGAACCCCGGACCCTGGAGGTGTGAGGCGAACATGCTAACCACTAACCGTGCGCCCCAGTACAATGTATTAGACAATATTATTTATATCAATTTTGTTTTTTTACATTTTAACATCCCGACGCACGGAGAGAACATGCAAACTCCTCCCACACATGGCCCTGGTGGGACACCGTGCGCCCTGAAGCTAAAAATGTTTTTAAAAAAATACTTTCAATGGCAGTGTACATTAAATACACTATATATAAAGTGCGGCTGTGTCTCAGTCGGTAGAGCGGGTTGTCCACTAATCCACTAATCGTGGGGTTGGTGGTTCGAATCCCGGCCCGGGTGATCACATGCCGAAGTGTCCTTGGGCAAGACACTGAACCCTAAGTTGCCCCCGATGGCAAGCTAGCACCTTGCATGCAGCTCTGCTACCATTGGTGTGTGAGTGTGTCTCATTTGTAAGTCGCTTGTAAATGTAAAAATGATATTTCTGTAAAGCGGCTTTGAGACAATGTCCATTGTAAAAAGCGCTATACAAATTGATAAATTATTATTAATTATTATTAAATATCCTCATCTGGGTCTCGACAGATAGTGTGAAAGTAAAAGAAAAGTTCATTCATTACGGTTATCAGTGTCCTGGTGGGCGTTAATAAGATAGAAAAGCTTTAAGATGATCTCCCTGGTCATTAAATTAAATGTCAGCTTTGTAAGTACTTTGAGGTTCTAGAGGTAAGATTTCTGCGTTTAGAACCCACATGATAATTCCAAGATCACTCCTGTAACCGGTGTTAATGCGATCATAAAGGCACAGGGACTTGTTGGGCAGACGCGATCTTTTTAACATCGAGAAAGAAAGACAAATGGCAGGCTGGTGATGGGAAAACGTTCCGCAAGCAGACGTTAGCATGTACGACATGTTCTGTGCGATCGTTAGCAAATACTGTAGTGTAGGAGGAATAAAGCACCATGGGACATGCATGTTATAGGAAAATAAACAACACTGTAACTCTCACCTTCATCTCAGCACTGACTCGTTGATTATTTTTCCTTTAACAGCTCGCTCATGAGTGTTTTATTCCCTACATATCTTACAGGAGTAACACGGAACAATCGTGTAAGACTGCTATGATCTCACAACGTTATAAAGCAGCGTTAGAAGTCTAAACCTGACCTCAAGCTTGTTCCTGATGGAATGAAATTAAAGCGTATTTAAAAGCGTTTTTAGGGTGGCTGTGGCTCAGTCGGTAGAGCGGGTTGTCCACTAATCCACTAATCGTAGGGTTGGTGGTTCGAATCCCGGCCCGGGTGATCCCATGCCGAAGTGTCATTGGGCAAGACACTGAACCCTAAGTTGCCCCCGATGGCAAGCTAGCACCTTGCATGCAGCTCTGCTACCATTGGTGTGTGAGTGTGTCTCATTTGTAAGTCGCTTGTAAATGTAAAAATGATATTTCTGTAAAGCTGCTTTGAGATGTACCATTGTAAAAAGCGCTATATAAATTATTATTAAATGTTCAATTAACATCACCTAATTAGAGCGGTCTAATTTTTTTTATTAATATGTTAAGACGATATTATTGTACGAACTGTAAGTCTCGATAAGAACAATGGCGATGTTCTAACATGAAAAGATGTTATATAATATAAAATGATGATAAAATCGAGCGATTCTGTCATTGAGAAAACGAATAAAATAGTGAGAGATCAATGGACAAGAAGGAAGAAAGAGAGGAGAAAAGACAGAAGGTTGGGTCTGATTTGCATAATATTTTGCATATTTCAATGAAAATGAGAGTTTTGTTTAGCAGCATTAAGCCCAAAATCCCTGACAGACATGACGGGAAACCGCATCGCCACTCATCTCATCTCATCTCAGCTCGTCTCGGAGTTTAGCACCAAAACACTTTTGATGACACCTATTAGATTACAGTCACGTTTCAGATTGCTTTGATCTTGATGTAAAACAACTGCAGAGGAAGAAAATTATCAACTAAATTATCCACATTGATCAGCAAGCCAGTTTGTCTTTCCTGAAGAAAATTAAAAACCGGAAAGAAAAAATAAAAGGTAAACAATGTTAAAAGGCCAAATCATGAACAGAAGGACATTCCTTAAAAGAGCGGGACCTCAGAACGTACGAGCTGGCTCTAAAGGAACAATGATTCAGAACGTCCGAGCCATTATAACATGACTGCATGTAAACGGGGGAAGAAGGGGTGCTGGGAAAGACCTTAATAACTAACTGTGTGGATAGAACTGTGAGCTTTGTTAGAGGTTAATCAGAAAACATTCGGGGAAAAAGTAAATGTAAAGTCAGAAAATAGCACGCTCAACTTAAAAATCATGGGCTGTGAGATTATTAGGTAAATATTATGGGGGTTAAATGTAAGTTCAGAATATAACACACTCAATTCAAATTGTGGGTTTTATCCATTCATCCATCCTCTAGTGCTTACTCCTTTATCAGGGTCACGGGGAACCTGGAGCCTATCCCAGGGAGCATCGGGCACAAGGCGGGGTAACACCCTCGACAGGGTGCCAGTCCATCACAGGGCACAATCACATACACACTCACACACACATTCATACACTACGGACACTTTAGACACGCCCATCAGCCTAACATGCATGTGTTTGGACTGGGGGAGGAAACCGGAGTACCCGGAGAAAACCCCCGACACATGGGGAGAACATGCAAACTCCGCCCACACATGGCCCTGGCTGGACTCAAACCCTGGACCCTGGATGTGTGAGGCGAATATTAAAGAGGAAAAATTCATGTAAGCCAAGGATGTAAGAATTTTAGCCAGTTCAACATAAAATGATACGTTTTGAGATTAACAGGAAAACCTTTAGGAGAAAAAGTACGTTCAACTTAAAATCATAGGATTTATTTTAACTTCATAGAATAAATTTTATGGTCAAAAAATTTATATAAGGTATTAAGAAAAACATTATAAATAGATTATTAGGAAAATATTAGGAGGGAAATGAAATTCAACTGAAATGGTGGGTTTTGTTTGAGATTACTATAATGGGGGGGGAATGTAATCTTAGAAAAAATGTATGTTCAACTTAAAATAATGGCTTTTATTTTTAACTTAGGATGAAATATGTGGAAAAAACTAAAATTCATGTAGCATGTTCAACTTAAAATCATGGGCTTGTTTGAGATGAATAGAAAAAACATTATGGAAAATTAAATGTAAGCTAAAACAAAACATGTTCAACTATCGGAAAATATAAGCTCTTTCATTAAGAAATTGTATATTCAACTTAAAATCATATGTGGAAGTTATAAAAATAACACATTTAACATTAAATCAACTTTTTTTAATTTAAATTAAATGAAGGTTGAAAATGAATAATGTGGAATTTTGCAATTCATTGCGCATCAGTGGTTTAGTGGTTAGCACGTTCGCGTCACACCTCCAGGGTCCGGGGTTCGAGTCCCGCCAGCGCCATGTGTGTGCGGAGTTTGCATGTTCTCCCCGTGTGTCGGGGGTTTCCTCCGGGTACTCCGGTTTCCTCCCCCAGTCCAAAGACATGCATGGTAGTCTGATGGGCGTGTCTAAAGTGTCCGTAGTGTATGAATTTGTGTATGAATGTGTGTGTGAATGTGTGTGTGAGTGTGTATGTGATTGTGTATGTGATTGTGCCCTGTGATGGACTGGCACCCTGTCCAGGGTGTAACCCCACCTTGTGCCCGATGCTTCCTGAGATAGGCTCCAGGTTCCCCGTGACCCTGAAAAGGAGTAAGCGGTTGAAGATGGATGGATGGATGGATGGATGGATGAAAATCCCATTCAAAGAGCTACACGTGATCTTATGGAGACACTGGAAGATCCTGGTCTATTCTGCTCTCCTGGACCTGCGTGAGCTGTCTCGGGTGTCCTGCCTCTGTATGGAGCTCTCACCTGCTCTAATTCCAGACTGCTGGGAGTATAGCTTCCTCGGAGCCATACAAATTACATATAAATCCATAATGAACTCTTTCAGAATATCTGTTGTGACCCAGATGAGGATGGGTTCCCTTCTGAGTCTGGTTCCTCTCAAGGTTTCTTCCTCTTAAACATCTTCGGGAGTTTTTCCTTGCCCCACTCAGTAGGGATAAATTCGCACCTTTAATATCTATATACCGTATTGATATTCCTGTAAAGCTGCGTTGAGACAATGTCTGTTGTAAAAAGCACTATACAAATAAAATTGAATTGAATTGAATTTAAAATAGTGGGATTTAAAAAACACAATAAATAAGAAAACAAGGGGGAAATGCACAATTTAAAATTAGTGGGTTTGTTTGAGATTATTAGGAAAGAAGAATCAGGAGGATGCCCTGTGATGGACTGGCACTCTGTCCAGGGTGTACCCCGCCTTGTGCCCGATGCTCCCTGGGATAGACTCCAGGTTCCCCGTGACCCTGATAAAGGAGTAAGCGGTTGAAGATGGATGGATGGATAAAATCAGGAGGAAGATGTGTTTACAGCACATTCAAGTAACCAAGAGCAGGACTTTTGTTCTGTTTAAGTCCATTACAAGTGACTCGTCTTGCACCGATGCAATTTACAGCACCACAATGAAGAAGAACTAGAAAACATTAATCACGCCATCATTATGGGCTGTTTGTGCATTTGTCTGATCCCATAATGCACCATAGAAGCTGATGATCGGTCGCCAAGATTTTGAAAGGATGATTTATTTCAGTTTCAGAGACGCTAATGGCCTGTTGTTATCCCTCATTTTGGGTGCTTACAACCTTGTAAAACTTTTATGATTATGTGGTTAGGCTGTAAATTATGTAGGGCGGGTCTCACTTTCATGAGCATGACCGAAGTGCTAATCAACTCAGCGAAGGCTCCAAGAGAGGAAATGAGGAGAGGAAGAGAAAAAGCACACAAGCAGAAGATATTTTCTTCCTTTTGCTTGTTCGGAGACTAAAAATGGGCCTAAAATCAGAATTTTGTCCTGCTGGTTACTCCGAGCTCTAGTACGGACTTGTTCATATGGTACAAATGTGTGGAACCATTTGAATGCAATAAATGACAAAAAAGCTTTAGACAGAAATGAAGCCAGTGTTGCTTATTTACATTGTTACATATTCATATACAGAATATGAGAGCAAAAATTTGTGCCCCCATAGTTTTTGAATTGGGGGGGTGTACATTGCTTTATTTCTATAAATTATCTACAGAAAATATACAGTGGTGTGAAAAAGTGTTTGCCCCCTTCCTCATTTCCTGTTCCTTTGCATGTTTGTCACACTTAAGTGTTTCGGAACATCAAACCAATTTAAACAATAGTCAAGGACAACACAAGTAAACACAAA
>JAFFST010054791.1:14728-25653 GCA_022414735.1 Noturus placidus | reverse complement strand
AATGCTCTCTGTGTCGGTGAGTACTCTGTCGGTGAATGCTCTCTGTGTCGGTGAGTACAGCACCATGTCGTTGAGTACTCTCTGTGTTGGTGAGTGTTCTCTGTGTCGGTGAGTACTCTCTGTGTCGGTGAGTACAGCACCATGTCGGTGAGTATTCTCTGTGTCGGTGAGTACAGCACCATGTCGGTGAGTACAGCGCCGTGTCGGTGAGTACTCTCTGTGTCTGTGAGTGCTCTCTGTGTCAGTGAGTACAGCACCATGTCGGTGAGTACAGCACCGTGTCGGTGAGTACTCTCTGTGTCGGTGAGTACAGAACCATGTCGGTGAGTACTCTCTGTGTCTGTGAGTATTCTCTGTGTCGGTGAATGCTCTCTGGGTCGGTGAGTACAGCACCATGTCGGTGAGTACAGCACCATGTCGGTGAGTACAGCACCATGTCAGTGAGTACAGCACCATGTCGGTGAGTACTTTCTGTGTCGGTGAGTACTGCACCATGTCGGTGAATGCTCTCTGGGTCGGTGAGTACAGCACCGTGTCGGTGAGTACAGCACCGTGTCGGTGAGTACTCTCTGTTTCGGTGAGTATTCTCTGTGTCGGTGAGTACAGCACCATGTCGGTGAGTATTCTCTGTGTCGGTGAGTACTCTCTGTGTCGGTGAATGCTCTCTGTGTCGGTCAGTACTCTCTGTGTCGGTGAATGCTCTCTGTGTCGGTGAGTACTCTGTCGGTGAATGCTCTCTGTGTCGGTGAGTACAGCACCATGTCGTTGAGTACTCTCTGTGTTGGTGAGTGTTCTCTGTGTCGGTGAGTACTCTCTGTGTCGGTGAGTACAGCACCATGTCGGTGAGTATTCTCTGTGTCGGTGAGTACAGCACCATGTCGGTGAGTACTCTCTGTGTCGGTGAGTACAGCACTGTGTTGGTGAGTGTTCTCTGTGTCGGTGAGTACAGCACCATGTCGGTGAGTATTCTCTGTGTCGGTGTGTACAGCTCCATGTCGGTGAGTACTCTCTGTGTCGGTGAGTGCTCTCTGTGTCGGTGAGTACAGCACCGTGTCGGTGAGTTCTCTCTCTGTCGGTGAGTACAGCACCATGTCGGTGAGGGTTCTCTTTGTCGGTGAATACAGCACCATGTCGGTGAGTACTCTCTGTGTCGGTGAGTATTCTCTGTGTCGGTGAGTACAGCACAATGTCGGTGAGTACTGTCTGTGTCGGTGAGTACTCTCTGTGTCGGTGAATACAGCACCATGTTGGTGAGTACTCTCTGTGTCGGTGAGTACAGCACCATGTCGGTGAGTACTCTCTGTGTCGGTGAGTATTCTCTGTGTCGGTGAGTACAGCACCATGTCGGTGAGTCTGTGTCAGGGAGTATTCTCTGTGTCGGTGAGTACTCTCTGTGTCGGTGAGCACAGCGCAGTGTCATGAGTACATTGGTGCTGACCTGGCTCGTGTTGCTCAGTGATGTTTGTGAATTTACACACTAATCAATCTCCTACTCCTCCAAAAGAATGCTCTTTACCCATCGTTCATTAGAATCATGACTGAGCATCCCAGTGTGGATTTAAACCACCCCACATACGCACTTTACCCCTCTCGCCCCTCCCCCCTCCACCTCCCGCCCACCTACTCCATTCTCCAGTAACAGTTTGAGAGCATGCACTCTGTGTAATGGCGTTCAGGAGCGGGGGAATAAATCAGGGCGAGGGAGCGCTAATGGAAGATAGACGAGTGCGGAGGCAGGCGAATGTACACTTACGCACTTTAGCAAGAACGCTAACGGGGCGCTCCCTCACTGATTTATTGACCTGATGAGGAAGAACATGAAGAATTTCCTCCCAGAGATTACCACAACAGAGCTTGTTTTTGCGTTATTATTGATTTATTATTGTTGTAGTATTTAGCCAGTTAGCAGCAGCTAATCTTATAGAATGTACACGGACAAACAAACGGACAAACAGAACTTATTACCAGCACACTACAGTTTATGATCGCATTCTTCTCTTCTGATTATTATTATTATTATTATTATTATTATTATTATTTAATTTTATTTTGTTATTTTTTTAGAAACCTTTTTATTTATTAATATGTAATGTATTTTTTTCTAAAAACTACATTTTATTTATTTGGCAATATGTAAATTTTTTATTTAGTAATTATGAATAAGTTTTTTTTTGGTTTTTACATTTTTATGTAAGCAGTTTTTTACGAAGGTAAAAGACATTCACACAAGCAGGCTCTGTACACTCTCTCTCACACACACACACACACACACACACACACACACAATTAATGTTGCGTAATGGTTCTGCCCTCAGGGTGTTTTGTTGGGTTTGTGTTTGTGCTGCATTTCATCGACTACATCGAAAAAAAACCAAAACAAGTCCGTCTCTTGCTTGCTCTCACTCTCTATGCCTCTCTTATTCTCTCTCTCTCTCTCTCTCTCTCTCTCTCTCTCACACACACACACACACAAACACACACATCTTGTCTCTCTTCTTTTGGTTTTGACAGCTTCGCTTCTGTGTTCAGTCAAACCTTCAGCCCTGAGGGAGTGAGTCAGAATCAGAGACAGTCAGAGAGAGAATGAGGTAGAGAACGAGAGCAGTGTGTGTGTGTGTGTGTGTGTGTGTGTGTGTGTGTGTGTGTGTGTGTGCCTGTGTCTGTGTGTGTGTGCACCCGCACATGCATGTGTCTGGATATCTCGGCCGTCTTTATTACAGCTGTTTTATTCACACTGTCGACACGAGCGCTCTCACTGTGACTAGCCAAGTGTACACTCATCTCGTGTGTGTGTGTGTGTGTGTGTGTGTGTGTGTGTGTGCACGTGTGTCCTCCTTTCTCTCACCCTGCATCTCTCTCTTGTCCCGTGTCGTAGTTGCTTTGATAGAAACAGGTCATGCGTGACCTTTGACACGGTGAGATGAAATTGCTGTAGACTCGGTGCGGCGCACCTCGGCGTCCCCGTGGGCCCAGAATCTCGCTACATGAATTTATGTTCTTTCTGTCGTCTCCCCGCTGACTGTCTTTTCATGACCTTTGCCCTCTCCATAGCACAGACACACACAGCTTCATACTTGATTAGCATGGCTGTGTGGTGTTGTATGGTCTGGGACAGCCAGTGATGGGCCAGCGAGGGCGGAGCTTAAGTTACACATAATCAAAAATAAAGGCGGTGCTTAAATGACATTTAATCTGCTACAATGAGGGCGGGGCTTAAGGCACTCATAATCAATCAAAATGAAGGTGGGAGTTTAAGTTACACTTAACCACAGTGTAATTATAGATAGTAAATAAATAGATTGGCAGACAAATGGGTAGAAACACACACACACACACACACACACACAGTTACATTTAAATGACTGTAATGGAGTCTTTGCTCTTTACGATAATAAATTGTCTTTCAAGGGAATTTAACGGAGATTTAATTAGCGTATTGTGGAATATAATTAACGCTTTATCATTTAAATCAGGCATAGAGCATCACCGTGTAACACAATCACTGCTACACACACACACACACTTCCTTTTATTCCTTTAACTGCACAGATATTATTACAGCAGTTAGTAAAAGATCTTTATTCTCATGGACAAAATGGGCAAAAGCTTTGCATTGTTGAGGGAGAGAGAGATAATGGCTATGAGAGAGAGGTGTGTGTGTGTAGTGTGTTGAGGATAACAGGACATGAGACTGACACAAGGGGACTTGGGGAGATGGAACGACAGGTGACGGGGAAACTGGGACAAGAGCAAGGAGGAAGAGAAACAGAAATGGCGGACAATAGAATAAGACGGACGTACAAAAGATCTAAAAATGTAAACAAGGGGACAAGAGAGCGAAGGGACAGGAGACAGTGATATGAGACTAGGATAGTGGGTCACTAGGGACACAGGAAATGGAAAAAGGTAGTGGACAGGGAATGCAATAGGACAGGGAAAATGGCCCTACAAGTGTGCAAGGAAAATGTAAAAGGACACTGGGTAGAAGGAAAACCGGGGCCTAGGGACAAAAAGGAAAGGGCACGAGGGGGGAACAAGGACAGAAGGCGGAGGAGGCACAGGAAGTACAGCTTGGAGGGGACAGGAGAAGGGAATAAAGTGATGAAAGGGGTGTGAAGGGAATATGGAACAAGTGCACCTGGAAAGAAGAAAGAGAAAAGAGATGAGATGTGGAGAAGAATGGAGTAGGGCATAGTAGACAGTTGGATAGGGCACAGGGGAAGTGGGGAATGAGAATGAGGACGAGACGGGGTGCGGCAGATTTACAGCTCTGTCACCCTCCAGAGTCCCATCAGAGGCACACTGCTAATTTAGGGGAGAAAACAATATGGAAGACTCTCGAGGCGTCTCTCTCTCTCTCTCTCTCTCTCTCTCTCTCACACCTCACACACACACAGTGTGTGACAGCGACGTTTTTTATCCCTCACGCTCTTTTCTTTCCGTAATGAGGGCGCTGTTATTGCCCCAATAAATCAGCTGGATCTCTGTAATGTTTAATTCAGTGTGTGTGTTCAGCTAGCAGCAGTGCGCTCACTGTGTCTCTGTCACGCACGCGCGCACACACACACACGTGCGCACACACACACCCACAAGCTTCATCTTGAAGCCGCCGTCTGTAGCCTATTACTTCTAAATGACTGTAATCTGTTTGAGATCATAAATCCTCCATTAACGAAGATTTAATTAACACACAGTGGATTAGAATTAGCCTTTTATGGTTCAATCTGATAGTGTTGCGTAGACACACACACACACGCACAATAGAATGCGTGCTTTATGGCTGTATGCTGATCGATATGGGACTGAATGATTGATCAGCTCTTCACGACACGGCTACAGAGCGAACGGATCGATCATCTCCATCCCTCGCTCATTTTAAGGAAGGCCATCATTCCATTAGATCAAAGCCGTGTGTGTGTGTGTGTGTGTGTGTGTGTGTGTGCCGACGAGCGTGTGTGTGGGTCAGGAGTGCTCACTAGAGGGAAGTAATAAAGATCGAGCAGGACAATAAGCCGCTTTATAAACGAGAATTTAAATAATGGCTGCAGGATGTATCGGCGTTTGCGGATCGATGCAGCATTAATGCACGCCGCGGTCGATGGCCTGATGGATTTTATTGCGGCTTTATGGAGAATTAGCTACACACACACGCCAGCGGGTTATTTGTGTCAGTCGGCTGCAGGGGCATTTTTATACAGAGCCGCGAAACGAGCCGTGTGCCGTTAAATCAGAATAACATCATCTAATATTCATGTGGAAGCAACGTGGGGTTTTCTGCTGCGGGGTGTGAATACTTTCCCTCGGCTCTGCTTGTTTTTACGCTAAAGCACACACACTGAAGGAAACACACAAATCCATACAGATCTATATAATATGGTATGTGGTATATAACGATAATGCATATATATATATATATATATATAAAATATATATATATATATATATATATATATATATATATATATATATATATAAAATAACGGTACACATCTAAGTGATGGTTACAGGAGCTAGGGGAAGTGCATGAAGGGGGCTTGGGAAAGGGACATAAGAAATTGAAGGAAGACGAGGGGACAGGGCAACTACATTAAGGAAAGGAATTAAAAAGAAATGTGGAACAGGAAGTGAACAGGTGCGTGGAAGTGAAGATATATGGGAAGAGATGAGCAGAAAAGTACTCGATGGGAATGTGGGATACGGAGAGGAAAATGGAATCTTGGGATTCCCTTAGGATAGACAATGAGGCCGAGGGAATGGGGTGGAGCGAGGGAGTATAAATGAAGGGGTAGCAGAGGAAGAGTGAAGAGGAACAAGAGACAAAAGCATTAGTGGATGAGCAGAAAGTGAGAGAAGGGGACAGAGGAAGACGGAAAGGGATAGGGAGGCAGAGGAAGTGGTCAGTGGAAAAAGGGGTGGGAGGAAGTGAACGAAAAAGGAGAGAAGGAGGAAAGAGAAACGGGACAAAATGAAAGGAATTAGGGAACAAGAGGAGAGGAACCAGGGAAAGGGAATAGAGTGGAGGGAGGAAGTAAAAATGAAGGGGTTAAGGGAAAGAAAGGAGGAATGGGAGTGAGGAGAATGTGGGACAATCGGGCAGGAACAAGAGGAATGGACGGAAGGTGGAGGGAGGAAGTCAAAATAGGAATAAGAGGAAGCGAAGACGAAAGCAAGGGAATAGGGAAGAAGTGGATAGTGAGAAGGGGCGCAAGGGATAAGCCGCATGTTGCACGACGGGGGTGAAAATGAGAGGGGAAGGAATGATGAAGGGACATGTGGAAGGGAGAGAAAAAGAAGGAACTAGGGGGGCAGGATAGAGGAAGAGGACAGAGAAAGGAATGACAGGATAGAGGGACAGGGGCAAAGAACTAATACTCTAATACTCTTTAAATATTATTGTGATGGCTCTCTCTCTCTCTCTCTCTCTCTCTCTCTCAGCCAATCGGAGCCCTGAACCCAAAGAGAGCCGCTTTCTTCTCCGAACGCCATGAATCATGGGAAGACGAGCAGGTCCCCAAGTTCCACTACGGCACACACTATTCCACGGCCAGCTTCACCATGATGTGGCTGCTGAGGATCGTGAGTTTCACACACACACACACACACACACACACACACACACACACACACCTGCACACAACTGCTCATTAAACCCATTGTTTTAGTTCTATGCTAGCATATTTGCATTTTAGAGCTGATGGCACACAATTAGCGCTAGAATATGTACATCATTATTGCGTCATCGTTCCACTCCTACTTCACATCTTACAATCATAAGGTTTCAGATCGTCTGCACGTGCTGTCATGTGACGTGATGGGATGTTTTTTTTAAACTACCGCACTCATTTTACGATTTGTAGTAAAGCAAATGACAGCTAATTGCTGTGTGTAATTTTGTGTGTGTGTGTGTGTGTGTGTGTGATTGATTTATGCCATGTTGAATTATAGGCCTTATCTCCATGCTAACAAATGCAGCATGCGTTTTTCATTTCTCTCTCCACCTCCTGCACACAAAGGGACGAGACTGCAGACCTGTCTGTGTGTTTCTGTAGGACAAAATTCCACAAAGACGAGGGGGAAAAAAATACCAGAAACAATAAAAACATTTTCCCAGAAAACCCGTGCTGACAATTTAGCATTACACGACACCGTGACAGATCCGGTGTTTACACTGCAGAAAATAATCCAGATACACCGAATCCATGTGATTTTGTTTCTCATCACGCGCTACGATAAAACGCATTTCCAAACATTTTTACTCGAGCGTAACATCGCCGTCTCTCCTGAGTGGGGGTTTGGGAGTGCATTCGGGGCATATTTATATTTATATTATATATAACATTTATTCATTTAGCAGACGCTTTTATCCAGAGCGACTTACAAATGAGACACACTCACACACCAATGGTAGCAGAGCTGCATGCAAGGTGCTAGCTTGCCATCGGGGGCAACTTAGGGTTCAGTGTCTTGCCCAAGGACACTTCGGCATGGGATCACCCGGGCTGCGATTCCAACCACCAACCCTACGATTAGTGGATTAGTGGACAACCCGCTCTACTGACTGAGACACATTAAGAGAAAGTTCTAGTAAAGTGAGGAGAACTTTATGGAACGGGAATAGGATTATTGGGATAGAGTTACGGGAACGAATCGAGGAGCGATACAAGATTATTGGGAATGTTAATGGAGTGTTATGGAAGCATCGTCAGTGAGGAATATTTACTAAACGTTAGAAGAATACTCAGGGATTCTGAAAGACTGACGGGAGATGTTAAGGGCGTTAGGGATTGATGGATGGACGGGAACGCTGTTAGCTGGACATTTTCGACTTTCAAGCATTTTCTAAATATTTTTTAAAGGATAAATATCATAGTGTTTGAGTAAGAAATGTAGTGTACATGTAACTGTATTTGAGAGCTGTTGTTTTTGGAGTGTATCGTCTTTGTGTGTGTTTGACTGCGGAAGGGATTAGGGAGCAAGGGCACTAGGGAAAGGGTTTATAAAATTGAAGCGCCACCATTTAACATGCAACAATTTTCCCTAAGAAACGTTGCCTTAAGATCCCGTTATTAGCTTTAGAGTGGGTATAGTATTAATAGTGTGTGTGTGTGTGTATCAGTGGGACTCTAAAGGCTGTAATTGCTATACTATGTCGTGTTCATGGTCGCCTCCTGCAGAGGCGTGACATTGATCCCGCTCATTATTATCAGGATTATACTAAAGCCTCTTCAGTGAACAGCCTCTGTGCGGATACTATATATATCTCTGTCTCTCACACACACTTAAACAGACCGCGAGAGAGAGAAGAAGGGTGTTGGACTCTTTTCATTAGCCTCTGTGTAATTAGGGTCGTTTATTTCCACCATTGAATTGAAGTCTAATTAAAAACTCCGGACACACGGTGTGTTAGGGTCCACACGGCTGTGTTTCACTTCTGTATAGGAGACAAATGGAAGGGGTTATGAGGATAGGGTTAAATGGAAATGGGAGAGACAAGGAGATGAGATGAGCCAAGAGAGAACAGGAAGTGGATAGTGTGTTCATGATTGTGTTCTAGTCCAGTGTCTAATATCTCTGTGGTGAGTGGGAGAATATGGGATAATGCGACAGAAAAAGGGAATAAGGGAGAAAGAGATAAAAGATGGTGGACAGAGAGGGTAGGGAGTCAGAGAAGGGAACAGGAGACAGGTGAACAAGGCAGGAAGTGCGAAAGAGGATATGGGAGACAGAAAATGGATTGTAGGTAGAAGAAATGAGGAAGAAGAGATGAAGGGAGCAAGTGGACAGAGGATGAGAAGTGTACTTAAAATAGATTTTGAAGTCATTTGGGACAGAACCCAGTTATGTTAATTAGAATACTGAATGAATTCATAGCCAAAGGGGACTGAACCATGGGTTATGGAAAGGAATTAAACACAGCCCAGGATTTGTTCAGGTGTGTGTGTGTGTGTGTGTGTGTGTGTGTGTGTGTGTGTGTGTGTGTGTGTGTGTGTGTGTGCTCCTGTGTATGATGTCTCCTCCATGTTCTCCCCAGGAGCCGTTCACTACGTTCTTCCTCAACTTCCAGGGAGGGAAGTTTGATCATGCAGACCGAACCTTCTCCTCCATCGCCAGAGCCTGGAGGAACTGTCAGAGAGACACGTCTGACGTGAAGGTACATGTACACACACACACGCACTGAAACACACACTCATAAGTACTTTATCTTTGTAATATGTATAAATATGTTACAGTAATAAAACATCCAGATGCAGTGATCTACAGCTTTTTACATACTAAAGGAACCTCAGTCTAGGAAATGAGTTCAGGAACTCTAAACCAGGAACTCGAGTTCAGGAACTCTAAACCAGGAACTCGAGTTCAGGAACTCTAAACCAGGAACTCGAGTTCAGGAACTCTAAACCAGGAACTCGAGTTCAGGAACTCTAAACCAGGAACTCGAGTTCAGGAACTCTAAACCAGGAACTCGAGTTCAGGAACTCTAAACCAGGAACTCGAGTTCAGGAACTCTAAACCAGGAACTCGAGTTCAGGAACTCTAAACCAGGAACTCGAGTTCAGGAACTCTAAACCAGGAACTCGAGTTCAGGAACTCTCGCACAAACTTTCATTTGGGAATTTTAGGCTTGGAACCTTTCGCATATAAATCACATATTATACATATAAATGCAAATACACAGGAGATGGTTGCCAACACATATATATACACACGCGCACACACACACACACACACACACACACACACACACACTGCTACTTCCTGTCCATCAGATATCGAGCTGTGTTTGGTTTTCCTCTCATGTTCCTTCAATATGGAGGCGATTACGTGATTAGATGTGAGCACGCTTCCTCTCTGTAACTGGAGCTCAGTGTGGGGCAACGAGTATGGCTTTCTGCCCTTCCATAAACACACACATCCATGCTTCATAAACACACACACACACACACACAGTCCTGCACAGGTATGCTCACAACCAATCCATGTCACATTGCTTTGAAAGCATCAGGCTTCACTGATCAAAGCCAACAGAACTTTTCCAACCCTGACATGAACCTCGGATCGCTTCACTTTCTCCATCTCACACACACACATACACACACACACACACACACACACACACACACACACTGTGCATAACCATCCGGAGACCCCTATAAAACCTGTAACAAGTGCCTATACCTCTTAAAGTACTCATTACGGCACACGGACAGGACGTCAGGACATTTGCTTGATTGCATTCCTCGGATAGTAAAACATGTGGCTCGTGTTACACGCTAACAGCTGATTAAAGACAAAAACACACATTACACTCAATCAGTGTGGATTAGTGTCACACTATGACGGACACTCAGAAATTACAGAACTGGAGCTGAAAGGAAAACATTGGAAACCCTCCAAATTGCCTTTAGTTAAGTTCAGATAATATCTTTATTTCACTTTTACAGAAGACTGATGTAATGCGTCACTATTACAGTTCTAATCGTTACTGTAGTCACTATTACAGCTCTAATCGTTACTGTAGTCACTATTACAGCTCTAATCGTTACTGTAGTCACTATTACAGCTCTAATCGTTACTGTAGTCACTATTACAGCTCTAATCGTTACTGTGGTCACTATTACAGTTCTAATCGTTACTGTGGTCACTAGTACAGCTGTAATCGTTACTGTAGTCACTATTACAGCTCTAATCGTTACTGTAGTCACTATTGCACCTGTGATCGTTACTGTAGTCACTATTACATCGCTATTCGTTACTGTGGTCACTATTACAGCTCTAATCGTTACTGTGGTCACTATTACAGCTCTAATCGTTACTGTAGTCACTATTACAGCTCTAATCGTTACTGTGGTCACTATTACAGTTCTAATCGTTACTGTAGTCACTATTACATTTCTATTCGTTACTGTAGTCACTATTACAGCTCT
>JAFFST010054791.1:2276-13601 GCA_022414735.1 Noturus placidus | reverse complement strand
GTTCTATTCGTTACTGTAGTCACTATTACATCTCTATTCGTTACTGTGGTCACTATTACAGCTCTAATCGTTACTGTAGTCACTATTACAGCTCTATTCGTTACTGTAGTCACTATTACATCTCTATTCGTTACTGTAGTCACTATTACATCTCTATTCGTTACTGTGGTCACTATTACAGCTCTAATCGTTACTGTAGTCACTATTACATCTCTATTCGTTACTGTAGTCACTATTACAGCTCTAATCGTTACTGTAGTCACTATTACAGCTCTAATCGTTACTGTAGTCACTATTACATCTCTATTCGTTACTGTAGTCACTATTACAGCTCTAATCGTTACTGTAGTCACTATTACACCTGTGATCGTTACTGTAGTCACTATTACAGTTCTAATCGTTACTGTAGTCACTATTACAGCTCTAATCGTTGCTGTAGTCACTATTACAGCTCTAATCGTTGCTGTAGTCACTATTACAGCTCTAATCGTTACTTTAGTCACTATTACAGCTGTAATCATTACCTTTTGTTTTATTTTATTATTTTTCTTTAATTGGAATTTTTTCCTTTCCCTCTTTCCTTTTTTTCCATGAGAGAAATGAAGAGAAATCCTTTGCAGGCTAAAGTGTGTTAACAATAATGGCTTAAAAAAGTTGTCTGTCTCTAGCCAGTCCAGCTCCAGGGTAGCCCCTGACCCCTAACCTCTGCCCCGGAGCTCTAGCGTTAGCATTAGCACCATAAGTTTTTCCCTTAGGGGAATTAGACTGGGCCTAAACCTGGTCCAAGGGGAACTCCTCTCCTCTGACCTGCAGCACGACAGAATTTTGCATCGCAGGCTTTCACCTCTGACCCTTTGTGCTTAGGGGCCACTGCACATAATAGGTCCTTGTAAAGCCCCCGTTCTCCAACCCGATAGTCACCCCACTGGCACGTCGCCAGCCAAATGGGATAAATTTACCAAGGGCGCCTGGTGCCATCGTAAAGCAGCGACCTTTTTGTTTTAAAGACTTTTTTTTGTCTTTAGACAACGACCTTTTCATTATTTATTTTTTTGATTTTTTTTTTTTAAAGAGTCTGGCTTTTGATGAGATGCAGCACAGAAGCAGGGGAAGGGGGGAAAAGGAGCACTAGCTGGGTTTGCTTGTTCGTCTAATTAGCCGCTCTCACTCCTGTGAAGTGCCGAACAAGAGGTCATTCAAACAAACAAAGCTAAAACTAACAACTGGATTAGCTGCTGCTGATACACTACACTTAGTTACAGGACTTCTGGTTTTTAAGTTCAGCTTCCTGCACTTTGTAGAATGGTGTAAAAACAAAGGCAGCTTCATGAAAGCATTAGTTTCTTATTGCTGAAGATCCTTATTTCTGAAGAGCTCTTTATCTCTGAGTTCTCACATTTTAAAGCCCCTTATTTCTGAATGCCTTATTTCTAAAATGATATAAAGTTTAGAACTCACTATGTTGTGTAAATTTTAAAAGCTCCCATTTTCAGAAGTTCATTATTTCCATGCTTTTCATATTTTAAAAAAATGTTTTATTTCCCAAGTGACAAATTAAAGGAAAACATGATTGAAGTGCTAATAAAGAGTGTTGGTTAGGGTTAGGAGTCGAACGAACAGCTTCGGTGTTCCTCGTCATTGAGTCCACATGCGACTGGAATTGTACTGGAGCGATGAACACTGTTACTCCAGATGATTGGGTGTCTAATAGCTCTCTGAGAAATGTTATTGATGGTGTTCGGCGTTTGAATGTGAGATCTGGTGAGCTGGAAGGTCATAGTGAATGATTTACATCATTTTCACCCTCATCAAACCATTCAGTAAGTCCTTGTGCCCGGGGGTCATCCTGGAAGAGGCCACGCCTGTTAGAATAGAAATGTTTCATCGTAGAATAAAGATGATCAGACAGAAGTTGTTTGTATTGGATTGTAAATGAATGACTGCCACAACAGAGCCTCCTGTGTGTGTGTGTGTGTGTGTGTGTGTGTGTGTGTGTGTGTGTGTGTGTGTGTGTTTATGTACTCATAATGACTGTAACAGACTCAGTGGGTGTCTTTGTGATACGTGGCAGCCTCACACATGCCAAATTTAATGTTCCACTTCACTGTGGCTGCACCACACACACACACACATACACACACTCAGAAAACCGTGCCGATGATTAAAAGAGGAAGCGTGTCAGAGCTGGAATATATAACACTTCTGTCTGTCTGTCTCTCTGCAGGAGCTGATCCCAGAGTTCTTCTACCTGCCAGAGATGTTCATTAACGCTAACGACTATAATCTGGGAGTGATGGATGATGGGACGGTGGTGTGTGATGTCGAGCTGCCGCCGTGGGCCAAGAGTCCGGAGGACTTTGTCCGCATCAACCGCATGGTACACACAGCCCCACCCCCCAGACACACACACACACACAGGTTATATACATAAACATAAATACATACACACTCTTGCTAATTGCAATTCAAGTTTGATGACTAGCGATTAATCTCTAATTGATCACTATATCACTGTCACCGTGTCACAGGAAGTGGAATTAAAATCTCAACATCTCATTGGAGAGCTGTGCTGGTCTCAACCAATCAGATTCTCTGACCTCAGATCATTTTGAAATATTCATTATCATGTTGAAATATTCATTATTGTGGGCATTTAATGATCAGGTCATGGTCACATTTGCCACCAACCTTTCTTCCTGTTAAGTGTAAGTGTGTGTGTGTGTGTGTGTGAGGTGACCTGTTTCACACCATCATTATAGAACTGATGTGACTGTGACTCCCTCATTAATCACCACTGCATGGGTTTGTCTCACAGACGCAGAACCCCCAGACACACTCACACAGGAACCCCCAACACAGCTGCTGCACACACACATACAGAAAAAGTAAAAGAACAAGGTTATTGTGCTCTAATAGCTGTGTATGATCAATTTGGGTGTGGCAGATTGGTATGGTTGCCTGGGCGACAGGTAACACCCAGTCACAGCAAATGTTTATGATCAAATACCTCTTTATATCTAAACTTTATCTTACTCTAGAACCACACCTATTAAACTAGAGATCCTTGTCTAAGAGCTCCATCCACTGCACTAGAGAGCCTTGTCTTACTCTAGAGCCCCACTTACTAAACTAGAGATCCTTGTCTTACTCTAGAGCCCCACTTACTAAACTAGAGATCCTTGTCTTACTCTAGAGCCCCACTTACTAAAGTAGAGATCCTTGTCTTACTCTAGAACCACACCCACTATACTAGAGGACTTGTCTTACTCTAGAACCACACCTACTATCCTCCTGTATTGACAGTTCCCTGGTATATAGCTTTGTTTTGCAGTTTTTCCTCCCCACCTCCACCCACAACATAAGATCCTCCCACTACTTTATTTTTCTATATAGCCCCTCCCCTTATGTGACAGCCCCACCATCTATGACTCTGTCTGGCCTTATCTGTCGATCTGTTTCTGTCTCTCTATCAGAATGAGGTATACTCTGAAAGGACAGATTGTCGTGTGGTACTGTGTGTTTGTGTGTGTGTGCGATGATGGATAGTTGGCATTAGGTCTAGTCAGCTGTGCGGCTCTGTTACAGAGGGAGATTTGTACGGAGACACACCCGCTGTCAGGCGCACATGGCTAATGGAGCAGCAGGATGCGTACACGGTCATTTATGTCCTATAGATGATTAACAGCTAATTAAAGTGCAATCTGGGCGACCATGCTAAGTGCTGCTTGTAAAATTTACTGCACTCTCCAGAAACACCACAGGAGTGTGTGTGCGCACATGTGTGTGTGTGTGTGTGTGTGTGTGTGTGTGTAAGCACACATTCCTCTCTCTTGTCTGGGTAAGTTGGTACTTAAGTGTTAGAAAGTGCACGAATTTTAAAAGTGTGTAGTAGATTAGTGTACAAATACACACACACACACACACAAACTATGTGGTAGGGGATTATGGTGGATTTTAAACAGACTCCATCTAGAGGCTGTTTTAAATCTGTCTGTCTCTCTCTCTCTCTCTGTCTTTCTGTGCCTCTCTCTCTGACAGTAAGAGCAGTGTGTTGATCGTGTTGATAATGACTTGTGTCTGTTTATTGTCACAGTAAAGTGTACATTCCCTGGGCTTTACGCTAACAATTTCTTTTAGGAGCACTTGGGCTCCTAATTACAAAAATTTAGGAGCACAGTCAAAACTCTGAGCACAGTTGAATTTGAGGTTTGTTTGTTTTTTGTTTTTTTGAGATGGTAATGTTAATCTGTAACAATATAACACAAGTAGGCATGAGAAAACTTGAGCTTGTCAATTATGACAGAATCTGGGAACATAGTGTGAGCCATGACAAATTAATTGACCTTCTGATAAACTAAATGTTATATTTTCGGTTAATTTTACAGACTGTATGCAATAAAACAACCGTTAACCTGTTTACCTTGTAAACAAAGACAATAAACTTCAGTGTTCAGTGTTTGAAGCCTGCTCCTCTTAAATATATTTAAAGCTACACTATTAGACATTTTCCACTGTCATGGTTCTGGGCTGGAGTCAGTTCTCGATCCGCTCTGTGTATATTGTGTATATATCTGAATAATCTTATACAGGATGTGATTGGGTGAGATCATTTCCCCATCAGATGCAAAGCACTTTAGTTTAATGGTGTGTGTTACTGATGCCCCGATCAGGATTTTTACGACCGAAACCGATCCAGATACCAATCTTTTTATTTAAACTTTAATCAGGAGCTCTGTCCTAAACAGTTAAATGTAAGATCTCTTCATGGTCACTGTAAACTGATTTAAAAATAATAGCAATGAGAAATACTGTTGGTTAATTCATAAATAAACAGCATAAAATATTTATTTTTTAAATTTCTTAATCAATGAACAGTGCTAATTAAAAGTAAATTAACACACGCATGATCCATATTAGGAAAAAGGCTAAAAGCCTTCTAAGGAAATAGCGAACTAAGCTTAATGTCACCTTGATATTAAATGCAGTCCATAGTAATTAAACATTATTTTATTTCTCATTTTATTTATATTTCATGAAGTTATTATAATATATTTTTTATATTAAATTATTTATTTATAACTAAGCACATTTTCTGTCTTTACATTTTATTCGTTTTATTTTTGTTTGTAAGTTTTAGATGTTTATAAGTTTTAGATCGGTGTCCCCAGTACAGTGTCGCCATGTCTGCTGATAGTATTGTGTTATTTTGGGGGGTTAAATCAGAACATGGAAACTGGAGTTGACTTTTCTGGTGATATCTGGCAACCCTGAGTTTAAATAGAGCGAATGTGCTATTAGAGTTAGTGAATGGACAGCGGCAGTGTACTGCATCTTTACAATCTGAACAGTCGCTAATCTTGATTATGATTGATAAGGAATTATTTAATAAAGAAGTTTGAATTAAACCCACCTTGTAGCGTTAGCATTATTATTAATTTACTCCGCCCAATGACGCTGTCTCTACACGAGCAGGTAAACATTCAGGTCATTTTGCGGGATTAAAAGATAGCGGTTGTGAGATCGGTGAAATTGAGAAAAGCTGATGTACAGTGTTACTCTCCATCATAATGTCTTTTCTGCAGTATTTACACACCTGTTCAGTTAACTGAGGAGATGAAAAGCAGTGTGAAAGTAACTGTTGTGCGGTGTAGATGCAATTTGGACTTCTTGTAGTTTTTATTCGGATTGTATTAAACAACTCCAAACAGGTGGCTTGCACCGGTGCGAATAAATATTTATTCACATTCGCACAAAATACTTTTCCATCTCAAATGCGAGTGAAAAGGTCGCACTGTAGGGCCCTGATTCCTGTCCGTTTGAGTATTTGTCTGTGTTTGTGCGTGTCCACGTCTACCTGTTTTTATGTGAAATCCCTTGTGTGTAGTTAAAAAATGCAATTGAAAATGTTTTAGAAACCTTAGTGTGCAGAGTTTAACCCTCCTATTACATATATGGGTCAATTTGACCAATTTCCACATTTGAGAAGCCTGAAATCCCGATCAATCTCTCTTTTTCTCTTTGAAATTCTTTGACTTTTCCTCATTTAGGGTCATGAACTTATATGCAAATATATCTTCTTAATAAAAGTTTACTGTTTTAAGCTGTTCTTTGCTGTTTTTTGTGTGTATTTAAACTGTGGAAGTCATTTTGACAGACAACATGGAGATTATAAGATAACTCCTCCATGTTGAAGCTGTAGGATCTGCATATGAAGAGTCTAGTAACCATGGAAACCAGGAAGATTCTATATGTGTCACAGTAGTTTAGAATTCAGGGGACAAACATAAGCTGCAGAAGACTAGCTGTGCACATGCGTATAAGGTGCGATTTAGAGTTACGGACATTTTATGTAAAAAAGATTCTGTGCTTTTAAAGGTAATTTATCAAAGATAAATTCTTCTTCCTCTTCTTTTTCTTCTTCTTCTTCTTATTATTATTATTACTATTATTATTATTTGAACTTAACAGCTTAGTGTTTAACAGTTTAGAGATTTTAGACAAGGCTGATACAGCTACTTAGTTTATTTTACATTTTATCTGACTAATTAAATACAAATACAGCCAATTCTGTGCAAGGGTGCGTATCCAATTTTCTACAATGGAAAGGAAGATTGCATCAGAGAGTAAAAAGCCTAAGCGGCAGGGTGCAAAGCCAAGCTTCATCCTCCCAGCACAAACAGAGAACATGGATCATGCAGTATCCTCTAGGAGTTTCATAGAAACACTCAGGAGCATGGAGCACAGCGAGGGAGCACCCAAGACAGCCAGAGTGTCTGAATACTATAAGTTTAAAAAAGATCAGGAGGAGCTTCGCAGGACTCTTGTCACCATGTTCATGGAGGAGGAATCAGATACAGGTGAAAGTTTACAAGTTCCATCTGGCTCTCTAACTGAGAAAAGTATGGTGAAATATTATAATTACATTAGATACGGGATTGACACGCATAACGTGCCTCCTATGGAAGATTCCTAGCTAGAGAGTATTTTGAGCCGGGTGCCAAGTCACTTGAAAACGTTAACAAGCTGTGTTGAGGTTCTTTCAGATGAAATAAGAGCGGATTGTTTGCAGAGTGTTAAGAAAGCTATAGTGGATTTTGCTTTGTGTGGCTCGAGAGAGTACGAAGAACCGGAGGTGAATAGTCTTCCGCCTCACAGAGAAGAGATGGCTGTTTTGCCAAAGCCTTGGAAAGCATCCTTCCATCAAGCACAAAATAGGATGAGCCAACATCTCCATGCCTTCAACCCCACCATGCTGTCTGTGCTGAACCTTTGGCATGTGTCCTTCAGGAATCTACGTCTTCTCGATGTAACAGAGTTCCACAACAGAGAAGAAGCTATAGATATCTTCGACTTATACCAGATTTCCGGCCAACAAATTAAATGTGCTGAAGATGTCATGCTGAAGAAGTGGTTTCCTGATGTGCAGCAAATCTAGTGCCAGGGAATCTTGGTCCCCAGAAATAGCAATCTACCACAGCTTCAGTCCTTCTTCAACTGCCTGGCTGCCCTAATGTCCTCTCAGCTCCAGAGTCTGGCCCTGGAATCTATTTATGACTACACACGCCTGAAAACTCAGGTCCCGACTTCAGTAAGTGCGTATGAGCATCCGGGCTTTGTTCTGAGGCTGATCTTGAGGCAGAACAAGATCACATTTGATCCAGATTTCAAGGAAATTGAGGCCATTTTGCTGAATATCTATTATGAAATGTTGAAATGCGTCAGCTTGGTGCCTCGAGTCGAGACAAGGCTGTACTCAGAATGGCCAGGCACTAATGATGCCAGAACCCTGAAACCCATCATCCTGCCTGAGATCCTAAAAGCAAAAAAGTATGAAATTCTGCAGGTGATGCATGAAGACATGCGTGGGCCAACTGAGCATGTACACCTCTATGACAAATTTGCACCGCTGGTATCGGAACAGGCCGGGCAGGATGTAGAGCAGTTTCTGGTGGAGCAGCACTCCTTCCAGGAGATTATGATGGAGGCGACACACTACCAACAGATGGCTGTTGAACTCCAGCATGACTTCTGCGAGGTGGTGCGACTCGGTATGTTCGAACTGCACTGTGATACGCTTATCCATACACTAGTGAAGCGTGCGGAGGGAATCAGGGACAAACTGGTCACACGTCTGCAGAAGGACCACCAGAACTGCAATGAAAAATTATGTGATGAATATGAGAAGATTGGAAAAAAAAGCCCTCAGCACTCCTTCAAACACACAAGAGCTCTTTGCTCTTAAGGCCTACATAAAGAAGGTTCGCGCTGAAGAGATGCCGAAACTGGAGCTCCAGCTCAGCGAATCCATGAATCGTGTCTGCTGCTTGGCTGAATATGAGTTTTCTCCAACGGACATAAGCATGAACAAGAAGCCATTCCAGTGGCATTTGTGCATGCCTTCCATCTTTGACAAGTACCGAGAGACTGCTAAGAGGAAGACTGTTCAATTCCAGGATTTCCTTAAGTTGCATTGCGAGAGGCTCGTGAAAGATCTGGAAGGTTACGCAAAGCAGGTGGAAGAGTTTACCGCTTTTGGGGACCTATCTGAACTCAGCAAGTATCTGAAAAAGACTCAGGCACTCAATTCCAAGCTACAGGATACCATTGAGAAAATTGAGGGCTTCAACTCAGAGGAAGAAGTGTTTGGATGGTCCATAAACCTTGTGTGTTGTTGCCTCTCAACTCTGTAATCATCTTACAACCAATAACCTCTTCGAACCCTTTCAGTCAGGTTTTCGAAAATTTTGCAGCACAGAAACGGTGTTGGTCAAAGTTACCAATGACTTGTTGATGGCCTCTGATTCTGGAGCTACCTCACTTCTTATTCTTCTTGACCTTAGAGCCACCTTTGATACTGTGGATCATGGTCTTTTACTTACCTGCCTTGAAAGTGTTTTTGGGAAAGTGTCTGGGTTTAAATCTTATTTTACTGACCGTTCCCATTTTAATTCTATGTGTGGCTTTAGGTCTGACACTTGCTCTGTGCTCACTGGTGTTCCGCAGGGCTCAGTTCTAGGCCCTCTACTCTTTAATCTTTATCTATTTCCACTTGGGCATCTGCTGCGATCGCTTGACCTCTGTTATCACTTTTATACTGACGAAACCCAAATCTACATCCACTCTAAATCTGGTGAAAGCATTGATGCTTGCTATCTTTCTGACTGTGTTTCTGAGATAAAAGCTTGGATGAACAATAACTTTCTGTGCCTGAACAGTGGGAAAACTGAGGTTATGCTTGTTGGTTCCCGTCATCAAATTCGCAAAGCAGCCCCACTATCCCTGTTTTTTGATGGCTCCATTCTGGAGACCCAAAGTAAAATGAGGAACCTTGGTGTGATTTTCGATACCAGCCTCACATTTGATTTTTTTTTTGTTCAGAGCACTGTGAAGGCATCCTTCTTTCACCTCAGAAACATAGCAAGAATTCGTCCAATGCTAAATTTATCTGTTGCTGAAAAGCTGATCAATTCATTTTAGTCTCGCACCTGGATTACTGTAATGCCGTTTAAGCTGGAGATTCTAAAAACACAATTAACAAATTGCAATATGTTCAGAACTCTGCCGCCTGGATCCTGACGGGAACCAGGAAATGTGACTATATCACTCCTGTTTTGAAGTCATTACACTGGCTCCCAGACCATGTTGTTGGCATACAAGGTTTTACATGGCTTGGCTCCACAATATTTATCCTATCCATTTATTCATCCCTTACACCCCAAATCGCAGACTACGCTCCTCACAGCGTAATCTGTTAACTGTTCCACAAACACACCTGAATTCTATGGGTGACCGGGCTTTCTCTGTCTATGCTCCTTCACTTTGGAACTCTCTTCCTCCTGAACTCAGGGAAGCCCAGACTCTTGGCGCTTTTAAAACTCTACTTAAAACACACTTTTTCAAACTTCCATTTGACTGCTAATGTCTTTTTATTATTGTTTTATCACTTTTACTATCAATTGTGTTGTTTTAGTTCTTTTCACTTTTATTGTTGTATTGTATTCTGTGTATTGTTCATTCATGTAAAGCGCTTTGAAAAGCTACATTTAAAGGCGCTTTATAAAATAAAGATTTTTAATATTATTATTATCTCCCTGTACCCTTCATGCAAGAAAGTTCAAGACCAGCTGCTCCCATACCTTCACCTGTACCAGACCGCTACCAATTTTCAGGCTGAGCACCAGCAGTGGCTTAGTGGCCCCCTCACTTCAATCAACCCAGAGAAGGTGGAGGGCGACATCAGCAATTACTGCCGCTCACTCTACAAACTGGAAAAAAGTTTTCATGACTCACCCAAGGCTTTTCACATCGCCACCCAAGTCAGGTCTGAGGTGGAGAACTTTAAGCAGCACATTCCCTTAGTGCAGGTGCTGTGTAATCCAGGCTTGCGAGACCGCCATTGTCAGCCGTAGTGGGATTCTCCCTGAAGCCTTCAGAAAACGAGGCCTGCATTTCCCACTTCATTCATCTGCACCTCGAGACTCACTTGCCCAACTTCGAGAGCATCAGCGAGGCAGCCAGCAAAGAGTATTCAATGGAGAAGGCCATGGAGCGCATGGTAGTTGAATGGGCAGACATGACGTTTAACCTGGTGCCCTACCGTGAAACCGGCACATCCATTCTGTCCTCAGTGGACAAAATCCAGACATTACTGGATGATCATATAGTCAAAACGCAGACAATGCATGGCTCACCCTTCATTAAACCCTTGGAAGCCGAGATACGAGACTGGGAGGGCAAGCTGCTGCTGCTGCAGGATATTTTAGACGAGTGGATGATGGTGCAATCCACATGGCTCTATTTGGATCCCATTTTCAGTTCTCCAGACATCATGGGCCAGATGCCAGAGGAGGGACGTTGCTTCAACACTGTGGATAAAACCTTGAGGGACATCATTGTGAAAGTCAGCTTGGACAAGCGCGTCCTGGCTGTGGTGACTATTGATAAGATCTTGGAGGAGTTTAAGAAAAGCAATGAGTTCCTGGAGCTCATCTTGAAAGGCCTGAACATGTATCTAGAAAAAAACAGACTCTTCTTCCCTCGTTTCTTCTTTCTGTCCAACAACGAGCTACTGGAGATTCTCTCCGAGACAAAGGACCCAACCAGAGTGCAGCCACATCTAAAGAAGTGCTTTGAGGGCATCGCTAATGTTGTGTTCAGTGCTGTTCTGGACATCACACACATAAAGAGCAGTGAGGGTGAGATGGTGGAGCTGCTGGAAATCATCTCTACTTCTAAAGCCCGCGGCCAGGTCGAGAAATGGCTCCTCGAGCTGGAGAGTGACATGCTCACATCCCTACACAAGGTGATAGAAGAGGCTATCAAAGC